>CM031569.1:12272711-12341711 GCA_018467065.1 Ephestia elutella
GTAATAACCACAGCCGAGACGATTTCACCGCAGGAATACCAGTTATACAAACATGAGCTTAACCTAAAATAATTTTGTGTACCTATTCCTCATTTATTTACTTCATAACAATACTGGCAATGACACTTTATTCCTTTATCCACTCCACTGTGAATGAAACAGTAGCGTCCTAACGTTTACATGAAACCGAGAAGATCTAGGATATTTATCTAAAATGGCGGCTAAATCTGCGTCCCCGGCTCAACAGCCAAATTTGCATTTAAGCACTAAGCACACTTCACATATTTCCTACAACATACTGAATAGAACGTTATAAAGTTTCCAAGCCATTACTTGGTACTTCGGCTTCTAGGCTCAAGAGTTGTTCTAACGTTTGATGATGAACTTCATCAGATATAGAAGGACAGAAAATCTTTATTTTTCTTTAATCGGAAATGTATCTTATCATAATATTTTCCTGTTTATAAAATAATTAAACAAAAGTATGTACCTTACAATAAATATTTATCAATATGCCTAGAAAAACAAACCATTAACCACATAATAAGTCTGAATCGAAATAAAAAAATGTAGACATTTTCAAAACGCCAAAATAGCTGAACAGTTATATCCATATCTCACCGTTGTATTCAAGCCCTAAGCCACAGATTTAAGTCAGTCTTGAGACGGCACTGCGGTTTCTTTACTTAACCCTAACTTAGCTACGCCCAAGTCGGGTTACCGAAGCTCTGAATACCAACTCCTTCGCAGGTGACTTTGTTTCGTCTTTCTCTCGAAATTGCCGAGCATTACTCGAGCGCGGATTTAAGTTGGGAAATTTCAAATGTGCGGATTTGGTGCCTGCTATTTCGTGGATAAATCATTGTGTTTGTTTGAGTTTAACTTATCTATCTTGTTTGGGAGTTTAAAACTTTATTTTTGTTGTTTTGTACAGACGTGTAACCAGTATGTTTGCAACTTGAAAACATTGAAGTAATCTGTGAAATATAAATATACCTACCTTTATTCTGTGCTCTTCAATAAGGTACCTATTGAAGCGGTGGTGGCCGAGTGGTAGGGCGCCCGCCTGTGGATGCAAAATCCCAGGTTCGAATCCTGCCCGGGCTACATGAGTTTGTATACCAATCTGACTCATGTTAGTTTTCTTCGACCACCACTTGCTTCCGGTGAAGGAAAACATCGTGAGGAAACCTGCACTCTGGTTGATGATTAGCTAGTGTGTGAAATGGAGAAGGCAATGGCAAACCACTCCATTAAAATTGCCAAGAGAGTCGGTGTGTGTGTTTCATTCCATATAATGACCACGACACTCAGTCATGAGGAAATACGACTAAAGAAAACCTTTATTCAATTTAAATTATCGTTCAAAGTCGCTAGCAAAAATAACGAAATGAGAACTGAAAAAGCAGACAATAAAACGTACAATTGCGCTGCTATAATGGTCCTGCGTCAACAGTTGCTTTGCTACGCGTAATGGATAGTTTCAATAGGCAATCAATTTAATAAACCCGCAAATATTACGACTCCACTATTTTATTTCTACTCTGTACTTTATTGCGTTCATCGGATCGGTACAGCCAGCTGGAAAATTGTCTATTTCTTCTTTATTTTATTTCTTATGTGACATTCCACATATTCTATTGTTTACATTATTATAGAGGTTCAAACTAAGTTTATAAAATAACCAGAAAAGAGTGATATCCTTACGTTTATAGTATAAACAAACAAGCAGGAGATGAATTTCTTGAGAAATCGTAAATCTAGAATAATGTAATAATCAATTCTCCAAGCACTGCTACTTCATTTCACTAATAAGAGACAATCCATAAAGATTACTATCTTAAAAGCATAATTAGCTTTGATGTAAGTTAAATCGCAAATTGCTGGTTGAAACTATGGATCACTTGAAGATGAAAAATCGTACAATGATATTTTCAACTCTACTATTTGAGTAATACGATTAAATATTGAATAATATTGCAGTTCGCAGTCAGTTGCATTGCCCCGCCTAGTCTGTGGTCTGTAATCAAATTTGCGTTATGAACGTTTTCTTACAATTGAATGTTACTACGTGCGTTTATGTGAGTAAAATGAGAAATTGATAGGGATTTACAACACTTACATTTTATGCGCCTTTTCTTATTTTCTGTTCGACTGTACTATGTAAGTTCATATTCATTTCAATTTCGATGGTTATTTCTACAACTATGAAATAAAGTCAATACAATAATGTTTTATTGATTAGGTACTAATACTCTGTAGGTATATGAATTCGATTTCGACAATAAAATATTTCACGTCAAATCGAATATTTATAACACTAATAAATTAAAGATTAGGTAGGTGCAATAAAAACATGTTTTGGCTTAAAACGTCACAACATAAATCAAAGTTATTTTTCTCGGTAGTCCGGAGCGTTATTTTACACCTTGAGAACAAAAAGTCAATCTCTCAAAAACTCCCATAAAATCTTTTGATGACCATTTTTTCATCCACTGACACAATAGAAAATGTTTTGTGTTCATGTGTGGTATCAACCATTTGCAATTCATGTCGCGGTCTTCTTAATTTAGTTGGGTATTTTAAGACAAGGCGCGCTAGAGAAAGCAAGCGGCCATATTTCAACATTTGACAGCTACAAGCTCCGAGCAATATGGCGACCACGCCACCCAATGAGGGACTTGCCCGTCACGCTGTACGTTCCGTTCCTAACTTAACATTAATCACATGTGATTTATCGGGGAAGGAGTGACACATTTTATATTCTATTTTCGAAAACTCCAATGACTTTTTCAAAATGAGCGCTTGAGAGATCGCAACAGCTGCATCTTGTTAGCATGATTTCAGCGGCTTGCTTTGTGTTAAAATTATTTGCGTGAATGGATTTGTGTATTTTTGGATAGTACACTGCCCCTTAAATTGTATAGTGTAGTCATTGGAGTATTGTGCGAATTACACGCTGTATGACCACCAATTTAATATCAGTGTATTATTGATTTATTGAGTCGTTACTCTGAGCAACATCTGATATATATATTCATCATAGTAATGGATGTCGCGCCCGTTGGGGACATCATATGTATCCCTAAAGCACAAATGGAGCGATGGACGTTTTAAGTGGTGTCTAAAATTGATTTTTAAATAAGTTCGGATCACGTCCCCTTTGAAAAGGAACGGTCTCAGGCTTTCTCGTGTCACATTCGTCAGGGTTTGTCCTAATCCTCGAGGGACGTCCAATTTTTATTACGTTCAGCCCTGATCTATGGTCTAATATCGGACCAATATATAGAAAAGTGGCTTCAAAGTGTTCTAATATTGTTTAGGGGGATCTATTTGGAAATCGGTTTCCTTTGCGGGCTTAGCTTTTTATAGTTGCGATGTACGGTAAAAATTTAATTGAAGTAGAAAATCGCGATGATAAAGAAACATTTGTAGCAGCCATACAGGTAGGTACCTACTCAAGATTTTAAAAAGATAGCAATTATGATTTCAATTGCGTTATCACAAGCCAATGTTGTACCTGTATAATCATTTCACAATATACATTTACGGTCACAAAATTATCATATTGGGGCGAAGTAAAAACTCTAAAAAAATCGTATGTCGACGCCATTTTTGCGGGGGATAATTTTCTCGGTAAGAGGACCGCGAAGTTGTTCTTACGACAATTTCGTGGTATGGACGTAATGCTCGAAAATTACTTTAATAACTATCTTCAGATAACACGGAATACATAAGGCTGTACGGTACATTTCTACCTGAATGTAACCCGTGGGGTTTAATTATTTACGAATCAAATTTACGCAACGAGACCTCAAAAAGTCTGCCAATATTTCATGTTTTCCTGACGTATTGAGGCTATTGTCCAAAGTCCAATGCAGTAGAGATTGTATATACATTCGAAAATTACGCTTTTAGTAGGTAAATAAAAAATACGAGATTGATAAATTTGATCTTATGAGAACAAAATTGATATAAATAATCTAGTTATTGTGCATATTAACTTATTTAAATTTTCTCCATTCCATTAAAAAGCCGACTATTCAGCTAAGCGTGGTCTTCGAGTCTCACGACTCTTGGCTCTGTCTACCCCGTAAGGGAAAAAGACGTGTATGTATGTATGTAACTTATTTGCATAATTTGACCATTTATTTTAATTTTTATTCTATATTGAGCTTTATTAGTTTGACTGTAACGTGCCTTTTCCAAAAAAAACTATTAAAATTAATGTTGCCGTTTCGTCTCATACAAAGTACACTCCAGATCGCCTTTTCCCGACCGTACCACCCTTAAACGCAATCTTACTTGACCGATTTAAATTGATTCCGTTATGCGGTCCGACAGGTACAGATAGCATAAAAAGTAGCCGACGAAAGCAGTACTGGGGTCTTGTTTCATTTTCATCCTTTGAGTCAATTAAGCCTCTCCAATTTAAGAGTGCGCGAGTGTACAGGCCACTAATGTATTATTCATATTCTGTTTTGAGATAACAAGCAACTTCTTAAGTCGATACACATCTAGCGACTGATTGGTACGCCGAAGGCGGAAAAGCCAACGCTGGAAACTCTATTAAAATTACCAGGGTTATACTTGAGTTACTGAGCCCGCAAAGGATTTATTTTATTATTATGAAGTGCCGGTTAAGGACAGGAATTAAACACCCTGAGGAATCCAATGTTTCTCGACGTTTACTGCATTATTATAGGATTTCCAATTAGACTCTTTTTGGAATCTATCTCAGCATTTAAAATCTTTTAAATCAGTATTAGCATTAACTTAACAACTGATTAAACAGCTTTGAGTAGAAATTATTCGATATTAAATTATTTAACTAAACATACCATGTGTCTATATCGCATTGTAATCTGAATCTAAAACCGCATAAATCTAAATAAATGTTAATTGCTGACTGTACAAACAACTTTAATTACACCGAGTATTGATACCGTAATTCAAGTGGGCTTTTATGAACTGACTGTGTAGATATAAGTAAGGGACGCACCATATAGCCAGTTATATACTTTATAATCGGAAAGGTTGATTCCGAGGACCACCCAAGTCGCTCCTACAAGCCTCCAATCTGTTCGTACGTTCTATAATGTATTATATATATTTCTGGCTGGCATGTACACGAAATTCGCGGGTCCTTCTCGCCCGCCGCAATGTATCGTACCAATTTCGTAATTTTCGGTTCCGACTACCAATTTCAGTTATTATGCGCGAGGCGGGTTGGTCGCGAATATGTAATATGGGAGGTTTTAGACCACTTATTATTATAAGCCAATAACAGTGAAATGAGATGATAATTTTTGCAAAACGTTATGAAGTCGTGTACTGCTATGAAAAATAAAATCAGTACTTAAATTGACTGATTTTTTATAAACCTGTTATGGATATAAAATGGTAGATACTAAAAGTGGCATTAGAAGTTATCATTTTTTGTTCTAATAGTATTATATCATAAGGTTCAAATTACCATGGCAAAAAATACAGGTTCACCTACAAGTTAATCATTTTAACTGCCGTGTCTCCGTCTGGACAGACCCTAGACGCATTTATTGCCTAGCAGAACACGTTATGAATACTATCTTAATTCCTCTCATTAGAGCCGCCTCGCAAATATCTACTTTACATAATTTTATCGAAGAAAATTGTGCGCGTGGGCATGCTAGTCGACGTGATCCGTTTTAATGCGAACCCTTCCACGAAATGTGCTTACACAACCGTTCTCTTACCTACATGTCAGCTTACATCGTCAAAAAACCAGATCATGACAAAAAAACAAAATTTACGCTCCCACAAAATGTCAACAGACACTTCCGCGCACGTTTTCCCCTGCCATGTGTTCAAAAAGGGCGATGCTAAAACAACAGTTGTAAATCACGCGAAAAGTTACCGAATTAGTAACAATTAAACGTTGAAGCAAACAGTTGTTGCCAATGTCCCCCGCAAGCGCTGCGGAGTTACGGCTATAGATCTAAGTCGAAAATTCTTTACGACCGATATAAGTTGCACAATCCTTTTGTCGCGGCGAGGGGCACCGGCCAGTTTCTTTTGTTTGCAACACGTGTTGCGAAACGGGTTGGTGACACTTGCGTCGCATCTTCGGGACGAGGAACGATTTCCTTGGAACCGCTCCCTTTTTTTTATGCGACTCAGAAATTCACCTCCGAATTACTGTAGTTATCTTGCAATTTTAATACTTAACAAACTTTCCGCTTCAAAAATATAACGCATAATCAACGTAATTTCTTGTGAGCATAAGCAAAATCAACTTAAATTTTCGATAAAATTCGCTGTAGGCGCCTTCTTGAATAGGCTTTTAAATCACGATGAAGAAACACACACACATTTTTTATTTGAAATGTGAGCTATCAGATGTGAAAGGAAACGCCACACGCCCTCGTTCCGGATCTTATAATGCGTCTACGCAGATGACATTTTCAGATTTGTGCGTAGAGGAAACATTTGACGTCATTATATACCTATTAAGGGCTGCCCTTCGCCACTACACGACTTTTTTGCTAGAACAGAGTCCCGCCCACAACCTTAATGAAGCCATTTGTGTCATGTTTATTGCTTTTACAGCGCACTCCGGATTTTGAGGTGAATTTACAAGGCGCAAATTGACACTTGGGCTGCGGTCTAATTAGTTGTCACATATGCGAGTTTCTGACGTTAATTTTTGTATATGGTAGCTTGTCTACTTCTTTGACTACATTATAAATTACACTTACTAGAACATAGCTAGCCTGCCTTATTTACCAGATTTGTAACTTGAATGCAAGTTTGTTAACTTGAAATATCAACAGTAATATTAATTGGTTCGTGATCTGTCTGTGATAGAATACAAAACGGTGACTTGTTAGTTGTTAAAACCACGATACAATTTGCTTAAAAGAACATAAGTCGTTGTAGCTATATAAAGGGCATATAGAGTAAAGAAGAGGTCCCCTAAAATTTATGTGGTACCCTCAGAAGGCTTTTACGGCTTAAGTAATTAGCGTCACTCAATTAAGCACTACTTCGGGCCGAAGAATTTTTGTTAATAATTAAAAAGGTTGCACTTAACTTCGGTTGCGAGGGTGGCGTAAATAACAAAAAAGGAAATGTATTTCAGTTTGTGGTTACAGCTTTGCAGGTACTTGATATAACGATTTTTTGTACGCTTTGATAGTTTCTTTAATAACTTAATCACATTGTAATTGACGAGAATACTTTTTACTTTAGTAAATTGTTTGGGGAGGAATTTAAACATTAGGATACATAATAATCTACGTTCGTTAGGCTATATACCGTACAGTACTGATGTTAAGATACGAAAGTAGGTTATAGTTGTACCTATTATGTACATATTTAAGATGTATTTTTTTTTTAACAAGAAGTTATATTTAAACATACATAGAGTAGAGAGACAATTTTTTCTTTAAAATTTATAATATTTCACTAGCTTTCGCCCGCGCTTCGCCCGCGTGAACCAACGGGAACAGTGCTTTTTCCCGGGATGAAAGGTACCCTATGTCCTTCTCCGTACTTCCAGCTATGTGTATGCGAAATTTCAGGAAGATTGGTTCAGTAGATAAAGCTTGAAGAAGTAACAAACAAACAAATAAACAAACTCACTTTCGCATTTATAATACTTATTAGTTAGGATTAACAAAATAACACTTTGAGAACTACAAATGATTATTCTCATGCTTAATTATAACTAATGTAATCTTTCTCTATTTATAGATGAAAAGGATAAAGGCAATCCTTGATGCTCAACACTTCAGATTAAGCCATTACGTTCAGAGGGGGTTTGATTCTTGCTTTATTTTTATTCGATAAGTTAGGGCAATTTGTTTTTTTATCGATACTGCATATATGGCTCAGAAAGTTAAGAAACTTAATTTTTCTGAAGTTCGCAGAGCGTTTTTTTTTATAAATTAGCTGCACGTTTGGATACATACAACCTTGTACAACCCATAGCTACCGTTTGAAAACCTTCACAAGTTAATTTGCAATTAAGATTTAAATTCGTCCACTTATCGAGAAAGGCTTGGTAAAAAAAAAGAAATGCTCCCAGCGTGCGTTCAAAATCTTATATTAAAGTGCACGCGAACGTGGCATGCAACGTAAGCGCATAACTGCATCGCAGAGTTGAAGGGGTGTCGATATTGCATTGACTGATATTTAAAAAAAATGTTCTTAGATTTTTTGTGAATTTACAGCTTTAATGTTTATATAAATATTTAACAAAAGACTATGTTGTCGTATCTTGTATGCAATTGTTATTTTTTTAATATGTTGTAAAGTTGAGTTAAAAATCTCGAGCGCCATCGAGCTTGTCATTTTTTTCATGAATTAAAACTCGGTCCGATGATTACCTTCATTTAGCTATATCATACTGAAAATATCAACTCATTCAGCCATCTTTTCATCGGCATTTCTCTGCTTCTATTTCCGTAAACTTTTAGATCCAGACATGTCCTTCCTATTATATAGAGATTCAATTTCAATTTATTTTTTATTGCTTCCATAGATATACATCACACAACACAAATAATATAGAGAGTCTCTAGACCTTGGTAGGGCACTACAATAAATAACAATTTAAAGATTGTCCTTTCGCCTATATTGTTCCCATATAATTTTCGAAAACCGTAACTATCTATCCTAACTAATATTATAAATGCGAAAGTGAGTTTGTTTAGTTATTAGTTTGTTACCTTTTCACGTTTTTTTACTAATCCAATCTTCTTGAAATTTCGCATACACGTAGTTGAAAGCACTGAGAAGGACATAGAGTACCTTTCATCCCGGGAAAAAGTTCTGTTCCCGTGGGACAGTCACGCGGGCAAAACCACGGGTAATAGCTAGTATTTAAAAAACATTCAAGAAATGACAATATTGTCGTATCTTGTATGCAATATTAAAATTTTTGAAATATACCTAGTTGGATTAAAAATCTCTAGCGCCTCGAGCTTTTCAGTTTTCAACTGTCACCTTCTTTCAGCTATATCATACTGAAAACATTAATTTTTCATCTCCATTTCTCTGCTTCTATTTCCGTAAACTTTTAGATCCAGTTCCAGTGATGTCCTTCCTATTATATAGGGATAGTTCCTACTCACTATAGTCTTCTATAAAATATATAATTTAAGAAGTTAAAGCACTGCAGCCGCTCGAATTTCCGCGAGCTGCTTTTGGTATACCTCTAGTGTTCCCTTAAAATTTTCGAAAACCATAAAATATATAATTTTAGAAGTAAAACCCGGCAGCCCTGCGGCCGCTCGAATTTTCGCGAGCGGCTATTGGCCTTCAGTTATCATGACGGGATCGGATTCCGCGTACCCAATTCAAAAGCGCTCAGCCACGGCCCCGACCAATTTATTCTCAATTTTTTGACGGCCCATACCCACAGCCACATTCATTTCCTGATTGGTAGGTACCTGTAAACGTAATATTAATTTTTGGTGGTCTTGCCCTGGATTCTAAATGGTGATAATGAGAATTTTTTTAAAATTACCGTATTTTGGTGATTATGGTTGCATTTTGTAAAGATTTGCTTATTATTTTTAAGTTTATTACATATTACCTACTTTACGTGATAAACTTTCAAATATTTGAATATGACGCGTCGAAAATAAATACTTAATAACCAAGTGAAAACCTCAATCTTCGAACATTTTATTAAAATATAATTAACAGGATCAATGCTTGCTTTTGTTTCTTAATTATGATACCACAATGTTAAGCGGTTGGTTGACTCTCAAAGGCTGGTTCTTCCCAAACATAGATCAATATTGACGTCTGAACGAAATGAAGCTGTCGTGATCGCCAATTGTAACGTCATTTGGACTAAGCCGTGAGACAACCAATCCCATTCAACATTCAAACGCTTTTAAACCTTGATACCAACCGGCTACAAAAGTGGCCACTTGAAACAGGAGTATCTTCCCCAGAGTTCGTTGAACTTTGCACATGTTTTAACAGCTCTTTTTTTTGTTTCAGGAGCGAACGGCCTGAGAAGACGAGGGAGACAAACGTACACTAGATATCAAACGCTAGAGTTAGAGAAAGAGTTCCACACGAATCACTACCTCACGCGGAGGAGACGCATCGAAATGGCGCACGCGTTATGTCTAACAGAGCGACAGATCAAGATATGGTTCCAGAACAGACGGATGAAGTTAAAGAAGGAAATACAGGCCATCAAGGAATTAAACGAACAAGAGAAGCAGGCGCAAGCACAGAAAGCAGCAGCGGCGGCAGCGGCCGCGGCGGCCGCGCAAGGCCACCCTGAACATTAAAAGGCCTCGGCCACCAGGCCTCGCGCGACAGCCCAGTGATACGATCGCAATCCGCCGAACAGTCCTTAGCTTTGTGTTCTGTATATTGTTTGTAATTATTTTTCGTTATTAAGTGTTGTTCGGTTGTTGTGATTATTTTTATATTAATTTTTAACTAGACAAAATGTTTTCTAATTGAACGAACAATAAACTGTTAAATGCTAGACTAAAAACGGGTCGTATTATTTTGTGTTTCGGGTTTTTGTTTATTGTTGTTTTATTGAATATTTTAATTCGCAGTCGTTAAAGGCGTTCGGAAACCAGTGCAATTTGTAGGAATCTCTTCCGTGTATGATAGTGTAGGTGTATCGTAGTGCGTTTTACATTGTGCGACGTAGTGCGTAGCTTGGCAGCGTGCGTCTGAACTGTATTGTACAAATTTAATATGCCTACCAAAGAGACCCGGTCTCGTACCCTTAAATCTAAGTAAAGAGTCGTAAGTTAAATTATCGCTGTCGGACTGTGAAACCTTCCGCGCCATCTCCTTCAATACTCTCGCATAAGTATACCTAGTGTAAACGTGATCGTGTTCCTGCAGTTTAAATAGTCGGTGAAGTTAAACAAATTGCCATAAATATAAGTAGTTATTATTTAGATGGTAGCGGTGTAAATAGTTAGGGTTACGTCTGAAATGGAAGTGACCAGTTGGCGATTGCGCGGGCGCAAGGAATGGGCAGAAAAAGCCGGGAGAGGTGCGGAGAGGAGCGGGGCGCGCGCCGAGACCCACCAAACGAGACTAGGTAAGTTTTTATCAAAGTCACCGCAGACATTATTTATCGCGGAGACGGTTGCGAAAAAGCCTCTTCAGCGACGCCATTTTCGAAGCCCTCTAAGAACGCTGTAGCTGTTTTGCAATGTTTTAATTTACCAATTCACGCGGCACCACTTTGATCTTTCGCAACCGTCTCCTTACCTATTACTAGAATTTTTTAATTTGTTATTTTTTTAGACTAGACTTGAAAGCCTCGGAGAAATGCGATATTTTCAATAATGAGGAATGTATGGTAGTCATCAATACTTTGGTTTATCATTTTAACTGTCAATAGAGATACTGCTTGGTTTAATATATACAGTAAGCTACAACTAAGTGGTGTAGATTATAAACGGAACGCCAAAATTTTTCGAATGTAGAGTCAGCATAATAAATGAAAAATTTCTTAATCGTAGGTATGTTGATATTGAAAAGATCAGATCCCAAAGAAAACGAAGACACAAATCTTAACAATCACGAATCACAAAATCTGCGAATAATTCACATGGGTTTGTGAAAACGAATTCACAAGGTCTTTTTAACATGTGTAATTTTTTTAGTCCCCCGGTCAAATTAGACATTGAGGCCTACATTAATTCGCATTAAGCTGAAAATTGGTACGAATGTTAAGAATACCATTATAAATAAATTGTCAAAGATCCTTAAGGATCCGCCGTCTGGAAAAAAAAATAAACATGGTTAAAGTATAAAAAAAATGAGTTTTTTGCATTTTTCAGCTAAACGGTGAGTTTTACAGCAATTATAGTCAAGACACGATTGAAGCTCCTCTAATTCTCTACAACAAATATTATTACACTTCTTTTCCTAAGAATCGCCATTTCCGAGTTATAGCGGTTTAAAGATAAGAAAAAACAAATTCTTCGTAATATACACGAAATGAGGTAGATACACGAAAACCTCGTTAGCATCGATACAATGGATAGTGTTGATACAATTGATAGTATCGATAGTATTGATACAATCGATAGTATCGATACAATTCATTGTCGCGAACCAGAAATCGGTACTATCAATTATTAAACGATTGGGTTAGATTTTTTGAAAATCCACAATCGATTGATCTATTAGTCGATTTTCCGGCAACACTAATGAAAGACAGGTACCCTATGTCCTTCTCAGTACTTCTAGCTAGGTTTATGCGAAATTTTAAAAAAGATGCGTTCAATATATAAAGCGTGGTAACAAACTCACTTTCGCAATGTTAGGAATTTGTGTGACCTCGTATCAATCATTCATTACGCATTTTTTTAGCGCGTGGTGGTTTGACAGTGACATTAAAATACTGAACTGATGTTAGTTGCGATTAGATCTGTGAGTTATGCGTCAACGATTTGGCGCCGTAATTACAAATCATCTAGTGTTAACTTTCAAATGCATGCATGTTAATGTACTTTTATATATATGAATGCGACGAATAAATTCTCCCTAATATATTATAGATTAATAAATTACATAATGTATACCGCTTTTTATTTCAATATGATGACAATAGATCGTGGAATAGGCCTACTGGGAAACCACGTAAAAAATAAGCACCAAACACACTACCTCATGGTTTATCATTTTAACGTGTGCATATTACGAAGATACTGCTTTGTTTTTTATATATCTTTAGTAACCGCTACAACTCAAGTGGTGTAGATTATAAACGGAAGTCCGTAATATTTTTCGAATGTAGAGAATCAGATGAGCTTCATATCGTTCTTAACGTATACATTGCTTCATTGATATTGAAAAGATCAGATCCCAAAGAAAACGAAGACACAAATCTTAACAGATCACGAATCACAAAATCTTTGACGAATAATTCACATGGGTTGGGTTTGTGTAAACGAATTCAGCTTAAGGTCTTTTGTAACATGTGTAATTTCTTTAGTCGCCTGTCCGGACAGAATTCCACGTTTGAAATTCAGTGGTCTTTTCTTTTTTGGTATCATTTCGAAAACTATCAAACCTACGTTACTATTCCAGCAAAATACGGTTGAAGATTTTGAAAATGGAATGATCAAATGTTTATTTCGAAGTGTAAAGATCTTCGTATTTCTTTCTTTTGCTGACAGTGCGTTGCGTCGGCCATATTTTCGGTCTCCGACCTGCGTCTGCCAATTCGATAACAGATAATTATTTAGCCGATACCAAAAATTATTGGTTGGTCTGCTGCGGCGTATCGCGAGAGGCGAATTTTTAAACGTCTTCATTTTGAGGTATTGCCCGATATGTTGGCTTGTTTTATTCTAATTTTTATTTTCATGACATAATGAAGTTATTAGTTTTTTCTGCAACTGATTATTCAAATTGTAGGAGACCTTGTTTTGATCTAGATATATTTCTTTCAGATTTTTAGTTACCGGTCTAAATTAAAATTTTAAAATTTTTTTCACAAAAATTACTTTAAAAATGTACTGTTTACAGCCAACAAGTACGAGTATTTATTTACAAAGTACCATTTAATTAAAATGAATGATCCAGAAAACCATAGGAATATTTTCAATTATTTACAGCAAATGTCACCACTTAATTAAAACACCGATAAATGTGGCAGATGTGGTTGTAAATGCAATAAAAAGCGAAGTATTCGTCGATAATTCCACCATTTCGGTCGCCGCAAAGCGTCTTAGTGGCTTAACGAAGACATGCTATCTTTTTTCTATCCACAACTGAGAAATATGCAATATTAAAGACTGTAATTGTAGTTATCAATCATTATTAACGAGACGATTACTCATTCAATGAACACTAGTATATGTATAAAGAACATTTTCAAGATGGCGTTATATTTGGAGCTGGTGGCTAACTTATAAGCCAAAACGTCGTTTCACCAGAAAATACAAGATGATTTTCATATAATAGCTCCTATTACAATATTATCTCGAGGCAGCTAATTAGATGAATTGAATAATGCATGATCGATTAATTCGTCTGTGCGGTTTTATTTTTATTAAAATTAATTGACATTCAGCGGTGGTTCCTTATTAAATATTGCAATTTTGTCGAGAACCTGTTCGCGATACAAGGAGTTGTTTTGTACATGGTCAGGCGTGCATACATCATTATGTAGTCGCCCGGTTTCTCCGCAACGGCAGCTGCGCGAGATGAAAGATCTTTCTTATGTGCATAGACTTAAGAAGATGGGGATGTATCAGTCACAGAAATAAGTAGTACCTTTGTACTTAGTTTTACTATATTTTATGTTTCCTATCTTAGTATTTGTTATGTACAAAAATAAATAAATAAATAGAAATTGCAGTCTCAGATTTTTTTCGCTTTATTTTAACACAAACCGTCATTACAACATTGCCTAAAATTGAAATTAGAATTAACGTTTATTTCTAAATTTAGCTTCAATTTGGAAATGTACTAAAAGTAAAAAGTATTACAAGTTTTTTTCATTTACAAAGTATATAAGGAGATATGATACATATAATATAAATAGAGCAGAAAATTATACCGTGTTCTTATGTTTAATTTTCAGTTGACTTGTGGACTTTTATCTTTATACTAGCTGTCACCCGCGGCTTCGCCCGCGTGAGTTTTGCTTAGACGAAAAGTCTTTTTGTGTTCCAAACTGTTTCAGATGTTTTGGATCTTCGATTTTTATATGTCTACAGAAAATGGTCATCATATTAATCAAGTTTTGCTAAGGCGCCATTTCCATATATGTTATAGTGTAGCTGGTCTCTTCGTTCTATCATCAGATGTTCCAGATCTTTAATTTTTATACGTCATCAGAAAATGCTCATCAGGTTGAACGACTTTTGTTAAGGCACCATTTCCATATTTCTTATAGTTTAGCTGTTCTGCTATGGTTCTTTATCAGGTGTTCCAGTTTTCAAAATCAATTATAGCCTACATATATGTTGCCCAGGCTTAATAGCTATATAACAAAAAAAAGTTTCATTCAAATCCATCCAGTAGTTTTTGTGTGAAACGCGTACATAGGTACATAGAGACAGACAGACAGACAAGAAATTCCAAAAAAAAATTTTTGCTTTCTATTGTTCTTTTTAAGCGTCCCTCTATCCATTTTAGTAAAAAATACTAAATGTACAGACAAAATATTTTTACTGTTTTATTATATGTATAGATATGACATTTGCAAAGTACTTATTGTATTTTTTTTTTACTTTTAGGAGAAAAATAAGACATAAATAGTTTATGTAATAAGTAATAACTAGCTTTGTATGCAATTTCACAAGTGTTTTTCATTATTTATACCTTCGTTCTATATATGGCTTTTTTTTAATCAACTAGCTTTCGCCCGCGGCTTCGCCCGCGTGAATTTCCCACGGGAACAGTGCTTTTTCCCGGGATGAAAGGTACCCTATGTCCTTCTCCGTACTTCCACCTATATGTATGCGAAATTTTAGGAAGATTGGTTCAGTAGATAAAGCGTGAAGAGGTAACAAACAAACAAACAAACTCACTTTCGCATTTATAATATTAGTTAGGAAGTTAGGATAATTGTACGATGACATTTGCAAAGTACCTACTCACTGTAATGTTTTTTACATTTGGGAGTAAAATAAGACATAAATGGTTTAAGTAATAAGTAATAACTAGCTTTGCCCACAATTTCACAAGTGTTTTTAATTATTTATAACTTCTTTCTATAAATGGCTTTTTTATAATCAATTTATGTAATAATACACCAATCATGTATTTTTATTATGACCTTCTATCCTTTTCGAAGTCTATGTGGCAGTGCAGGCCGCCTCAGCTGCGCTCTGTTTTATTTGAAGAATTTTTAGTTGGACACTTGAGATATTGCATTCTTACTTACTAGAAATTTAGTCAGAGGTTTTATAAGCTAAAAGATGATTTAGTAGGTATAAAATGAAACCCAGAATTACTTTTCTTAGTCTAAAGTTCTATTTATGTTTACAAACTATTTATTTTCTGAAAAATACAGACGAATACATTTCTAATAATATTATTTAATACTTTATTAGACCAAAATAGTACAATGATATAAAAGGAGGACTTAATTATGTAGGTATTTTTTTTAAACATTATGAACTTATTTTCTATGCAGCACTCCAAATATAATAAACTCGCCAATTTAGATTTCCAAGGATGGTCGAAAATTTTACTTTGCAGCATTGGATATCCAGTATATTTTTATAAAACATATATCCGAAAAGTAAACGCACTGGCCACAGAGAAAATGTCAGAGGTCGTTTTTCGTATTTCCTTGTTTCGATCTGGTGACCCTACCCTTCCTTAAACCCACACGGGACAGTTCGTGCCAGATACTATCGCTGCACCCGACCTGGCCTGCCTTCCCGTACACGACTGTTAGCGTGTCCCGTTCTTGGGAAACAAGAGTGTATCGTGGATTGGGCACTTAACTGTTGAATTGCAATTGTTTTTCAATCCTAGTTGAAGTAGGAAGTGTTATTTTTCTTATATTCTGATTTTGTACCTATTTTCATTATTTTTTAAATACTCGTTGAAATTATAGGTTTGATTTTTGGACCGAATTAATTTATAATTTCTTCGGAATCTTCATTTCACGTAGGTATCTAAAAATTTGTGGAATTTGAACAATATTACATCCTACCAAAAATATATTCATGTAAAATGTTGTCGAGAGGAGACACTGACAAAAATTTATTAGATATCATGTAGAGCCAAGCTTCTGACGAAACAAGCCTTAACTCTACAATACCTTATAAACTCTATACATCTTATTCAAAATATAAAGCTTAGCCGTTTCAGATCAGAACACTCACATATTTTACAATATTACTAGCTGCGCCACGTGAAAATTTTGGGATAAATAGGGTACTCTCAAGTGTCTCAATACTACTGTAACGATATGTTCGTTACGTGAATTCTTCAATGAAACAACTATCCTCTGGTATATTCTTTATTCCATATCAGCAGGCAAGCTGCTACATCGAGCTCACAGGTCAGACTGTAGCAGCTTGCTTGCTGATATGGAATAAAGAATATACCAGAGGATAGTTGTTTCATTGAAGAATTCACGTAACGAACATATCGTTACAGTACCTACTCCTAATTATGTGTAACTATGCGAAATTTTAGGAAGATTGGTTCAGTAGATAACATTTTATGAGGTAACAAACAAACTCACTTTCACATTTATAATTTTAGTTCGGAAGTTGGGATTTTCAGTTAAGTATCGCAACCAGTTATACTACCATAAAGTGATTTAGTTGTCATCTGCGACTATAAATTGCAAGTGCAATAAACCATTAATTTTGCACCCGAGTACACAGCAGAGACATCTCTCTATCCATTTATTGCGCACTCGTATCATATAGCAATAACATAATAACATAACCCATTTACTGGACAATATCTGTGCCACGTACGTCATAAAACTACCCTCGTTATCAAGTTTAACCCCTAAATTTGCACACCAATTCAAAATTTACGATCGAAACTAGAAGATACTGTTGTATATTAATTGGTATATAAATAAATTGTTACATGATTTAAATATAGGCATTAATAAGTAAATAGGTATGTTTACCATAAAATAAACATTATTTTCTTGTAAATATATAAAGTCATAACTCGATCAATTGGAGATTGATCAGTAAGAGCTTTTCCAGTCAATAGATCAAAGGTTATCAGATCTAAATAGATGATCTATTTCGATTTTCAAATAAATTTATACTTAATGTTTAGATGGAAGTACAACCACTATCCAGTGATCCTGTCTATATACTTGATATGCAATGTACCTATTTACGTTACTTGCAATAAATTGATCTTATTCGTTTTATTCTTCTTCAAATTGATATTCTTCGTTTTTCTATGCAAATTACGACTACGCGATAAAGTATGACTACTTACTGATTAAACAAACAATTTACGAAATTTTACTTACACGAATCATTTAAAAAAAATATAAATAATTTTTAACTCAGTATTTTACTAGTTCAGCTAGCAAGTAAAGGAAAAATAGTAATTTTCGCAGCTTATATCAAAACTGCATAGTTTCATTGCAAACTTCGAATCACGGCGTAAATAATGTAAAAGCTATCTTGAGCTTTTGCCATCACAATCACTGGGGGACGGCCATAAAGCTGACCAATAAAAGTTCATTATCTATCGGTTGTTCGCTCCCAACTAACTTTATTGGTTTATGGCCCTTATAAAAGTGCTCGGCACTAGATTAAACTAGGTTTCTTGTTATTAATTGGTGAATGCATTTTTTTCTTTGTTCCTCTCTCTTCATTATTCGTATCCCATTGTACGTATGTATTATATAATCAAAATTATATTAAACAGAGTTACAATGACAATGTTATTACTCATACTAGCTTTTGCCCGCGGCTTCGTCCGCGTGAAATACCTTATGTCCTTTTTAGTACATCTAAACCTATATATGTGAAACCATGTGTACCTATGTGAAATTTCAGGAAGATTGGTTCAGTAGAGCTTGAAGAGATAACAAACAAAGAACTATATAAACAAACAAACTCACTTTCGAATTTTTTATGTTAGTTAGGATGATATTAGTTAGGATTAGGATAGTTAGTATTGGAATACAATCCTAACTAATATTATAAAAGCGAAAGTGAGTTTGTTTGTTTGTTTGTTACCTCTTCACGCTTTATCTACTAAACCAATCTTTCTGAAATTTCGCATACACATTGCTGGAAGTACGGAGAAGGACCTGATACCTTTCACTATTCCCGTAGGAAATTAGTAGTTCGAATGGCATACAATTATATAAAGAATAAAATTGTATACCGGTAAGGTTTTTGCTTAACTAATGTTTGCTCTCGATTTAACGAAACAATACTTACTAGTTACCCAATATGAATTAAAAACAGTTGAGTTAATAATATTTGTGTATTATATAGGAATAAAATATATCAGAGGTCGTTTTTTAGTATTAATTTAAATAAAACGCAATTTAAAAGACATTGTTATTAACGGCGCATGCACTTGACAGCTCTCTATTTACACGTCAAATACTTCACCAAAACCATTTTTCTTTGCCTAAACAGTATTAAAGTAACTTTTAGATATTTCTAAGTAAATAAACAGACGATCATTGATTATAAACACCTATTTGTTCTCAATTTTCCACCGTTCAGAAGCGGGCGTGGAGAATTCATTTATGTCGGCTGAAGTCGTAATGTCTGTTATTTCGTATTATTGCGTTACGTGCGGCCATTACTGCATTATGCACTTATGTTGTCATAGGCATTTCATAACTTTATTCTCGTGCCTCGTGTTAATGTCAATAACAATCTGAGAGGAATCCTGTTAGCAGGTAACGTAGGTAAATAAATTAGATTCCATGTGTAAGTGATTCTTATTTCGTATAGTCTCTTTCAAGTACCTGTCTTATCCGAAATGGTTCAGTTGCCTTCTTCATATACAAATAATATTATTAAACATACATACATACATATATACATATTTTCACGCGCCTTTTTCCCGTGTAGGCAGAGACTAGCGATTTCCACCTGCTACGATCCTTACAGATCTCTCTCAATAGTATTAAAGTATCTAGAATAGTCGTTCAAACTTTTTTCCAATTTTTTTTTTCAAAATTTACTTTAGTTCGAAAAATAATAATGTAATTTTGCAAAGGTTAAAGTCATAAACAATTACTGTTCTCTGTCGTTGTAATTATTTATTCATGAAAATAATAATTATATACCAATTTATCAATGTAAACCTGAGTTAAGTTGGGTAAAGTGAAGTGGCCGAGTAACATTTTATGGAGGCGTGTTCATGTAAAGTAGGGTAAACAGGCTTGACATGTTCCTGTCCAGTAATCGGCCAGGGTATCCTCTTGATGACTGGCTACTTACCTAATTGCTGTCACATTTAATTATCATGATTGATCTCAACTGTTAGAAATTATACTTGTCTGGTAGCCAGGGGGCATGGTAGCTGTAAATTATACGAAGCTTAGGCTGACATGGTTGGGTTTACATAAGTAATGTGTTATTATTGAATTAAGATGTATGTAGAGTCGAGCGTACTGAGAAGTCACTTTATGAGTAAATTATAACTTTGTGAATTGCAAACCTGTAATCTGGAATGATCTTGGTTGTCGCCTGGGGTTATGAATAAAAAGTAGGTACTATAAATTTGTAATTTATTTATTCGCATACATACATGTAACTGAGGAATATTCAACCCTTTAAACGCCAACGTCGTCAAAAATTTTCGTGTTCATTTCGCCTTCATCACATACAAACATAAGTACATTTGGACATAAAAATATTTGTCGATGTCCGACTTGGTGGTCAGCGAAAATTTATATGAAGCGGCTGAGGCGGGGGGGGGGACGTCCCGGTTGCGCGCCATTCACATTTTTATCAAAAAGTTAATAGAAATGTTTAGTTTTTCAAAAAATTTAATCAGTCACGAAATCGAAAAGGTAAAATACCTTTGTGTTGGTGATTTTAAAACATTTTTTATTATAAAACACGGATGTTATCTGTATTCATATGAAATTTTAGAGGTAATTTCAGGATTTTTTTCTATCGAGCAAAATTTTTCCCATCGTGTTTTGGAAACAGTCCTCCCTTTAAACATACGTTCTACAATACATATCAGAAATTTCAGGGCGAAAACTCTTCAATTCTTTAAACAGCAGCTTATAGAAAACAGCCAATATTGCCGTTTTCACTTATAAGGGTAAAAAGTACTAATATAATAAAATTAAAAAAGATACATTATATTAGAAAGCTTCGTTTAAAACAGGTTACCTACACTTTGTCACGCTGATACTACAGACAATGTCACATATTTGAAAACTTTCCTTAATAGTTAATAGATTATTTTAATAAATTAATTTATTTGAAATTTAATTTTTCATTACTTTAAGATATTTTTCATGTTGACATAGAATGTAATAAAAATAACAATTATTTTTCAATTAGTATTCCTTTCGAGTAACCTCCATCCAATAAGCGGCCGGTCGGCAAAAGTGCATAAATTAGAAATCTCATAAATCCACGGAGGCGTTTTAATTGAAATCGCACTTTAAATTGAGTGCCAGTGCGTTTTGCGCATGCGTTGTCGTAATTTATGTGTACCTATTTAGTGTTTATCGAACCCCATCACGTCTACACCTGCATTTTCAGCGTTAAGCTGGGATTACTACTCATTACATCAATATACCAATGTGTATAATGTGTGGTGAGCTCATTTGATAGTTTTTTTTATCTTATCGAAAATTTTGGCATTTTATGTTAAAAACCTACGTGCCAAAGTTTCTAATTAGACTATAACTTCTGATAGATGCAACATAAAGAATTTTTCATTTAAACGCTTTTTACTAAATCTTATTTGCTTTCATTATCTTATTTATTTCTACATTAATCACCAATAGAGAGGATGACATCAACAAGAGTATATCTAAGATAGGAAAAATAGTCATTGTTTTTAGGTAAAGATAAAATATCCGTAACATTTATCGCGATAAACCTGTTGTGGAGGATGCTTATAAATAAAAACTCTATCAAACTCGCGACACAGGGCGTTCGAGTAAATAAAGGAAGGGTTGAACACCCCAACTTTTTCCTCGCGGGTCCGTACGACCCCCATCCGTCTAGAGATACGCTAATTTATCTTTATTCTTCTTTCTTTATTGCCTTGAGACTCGTAGTATTGTTTCGAGAGCCTGATTAAGGGGGCGTGTTTGTTATCATTTGATAGCGATGTTTAGACGTCATTACGATTGCCATTTGAATAAAAACAGCAGTTACTGCGTTTTGTCACGAGAGCCACGCATTTCGGGGGCTTATTAAGGAATTTATCAACGTTTGGCATTTTATTTATTTACACATTGCTTCCGGCACCAAATAGTTAAAATAATAGGAGAATTATATGGAAAACAAGTACCAATTGTAATTTTCGCCTTGCGTGGACAACAAATTATTTAGAATAGGTGATCCCCTTCTTTAATCAATTTTAGTTTATTTACGAAAGCGTCATTGTTAATTACAATCAACAAACTATGCCGAGGTGACTTAGAATTATTGTTCAGGCCTTAAAATGTTAGCCCTGACTTAATTAACCACACCGGAACCTTTGCACATGCTTCCAAATGTACCTTGAGCTATCAACCATTCTAACTAGAACTGTCATGTTAGACCAAACAACCCCTTGGACGTCCAAGTTGTTAGTGGAATTGAAGTGTAGGGGAGCTCCAATAAGATTGGTATCTGATTCATTACTATTGGTTCTATTGTCACCGAATTCTCACTGGAACGTCGTAATCTGATTTAGATAATATGAACATTTGGGTCTTGTAAAAAAATAAAAATCTAGGTTGATGCTAACTAGTAAGAAATTAATACATGTTAGAATGCTAAATTTATTCTTTAGATACCATGCACTAATTTGACTAAGGCGAAGGAAAAGCGAATGAAGATGAAAATTAATCTTCTCGGTAATTTTCTTTACTTTTGTAGATACTAGTAAAGTCTTCAAACTCTAATGAATTAGATATAAGTAAGGTATCAATACTGACGAATTTAGAAATTATTTGTTCATGTTGTGCCACGCGTAAAAAAGTGTAATTTTTGCTAAATTTGGCTTTAGTATTGGAATGGCCCAAGCAGAGTCTAATAATATTAAAGTGAGTTACTCCCAGTGTCTTCTTAGATTCTATATTATTTCCACCAAATTCTAAAATACGCAACAAAAGCTCGCAACATCGTAGACCTCATCTCTGTCCTCGGACAAGATTGTGGTCAAGAGCAAACTCATCTATAACAAAAAAAAAATCATTTCTTAAATATCACTCCTCTACCTAGCTACTCTCTAGCAAGAATTTTTAAAGTGAGTTTCCATCGAGTTTTTCTACATTGGTACGTCTAGAGGAGTACCAACTCAACCAAATAATTGCTATTCTATTCACACTGAGAGGGCGATTTATGTTCGGAATTATTTCCTTGTTGTTTTATTCGGGGATTTGTCACTCAGCCTGCTTTTATAATTACCCCAGATATCGGGTAACTTTTTACATAGAATTTATAGCAGTTTTGGGTTCGGCTGGATTAAAGTGGTTAGGGAACTTAATTATATGGATTGCGGAAAATTTTGGGGCGTAATCTCGCCATGTTGTGCTAGAAACTCGACCCCGGTTGTTTATGTAAATAAAATTAGATACTTACCTAGGTACAAGGTTGTAGGTGGCACTCCTTCACCAATCTTTTTACTATTAATACTTGTACTTTTATGTATTCTGTGCTAATAACTAAAGGACCTAGCATATGACTGTATGTATAATATAAGTATTTCAGAAATCACACTGGAGAGAGGATTTCCCGGCAGTATAAGCAAATAGGTTATAAAGTATTTGGTATAATTAAATTTTATGCAGAAAAATATGTTCACAAAATTTAGAAATTGTGAACACTAATAAGTAAATATAAAAAATAACCTAACTAAAAATTGATGAAATATTTATATTTCATGTTCCTAATATTGTTTTCAGTACTTATTCTGAAAAAAGTACCTCGTTACAAAACAAAACGGCGCCATCTATTGTTTGAACAAGGACAACGCAATGACGTTAATACTTTACCGTCAATATGGAAAATATCCTTATAATACAAAAATATTAGCTAACCGTTATCTATTTTAAAATTTATTTTTACGAAGATACCTTAATTTATTTGTACAAAAAGAATAAATAAAAATTCTACAGGAAGTTTCGGCCGTGATGTGAAAACCTAGGCCTACGTAAAAGTTCGGCCTTTCGCCGGCAGATGTCGCGCTGAATAATTCTAGTTACCACTCCATGCGCAGCGCCAAGCATGGCATACGGCGTATTTCGGTACTAAGCTTGATCGGGGGAAGCCGGACTCTGCTGAATGTTTATGATGCAATTTACTGTTCCTATATTGCCAGACACTTCATATTGCAACACGACAATACATTTCTGAATTCCGTATCTAGCTTTAAAAACGGTCTAAGGTAGGAAACTATACATTGCGGAATTACTTAGCGGAGGTAGGTACATACATTGTATCTAAGCTCAATAATTTAGTAGGTACCTACTTAATTCAATATGATTTGAAATGTAATCTTATAGGTTACCTCCCTAACTCATCCCACCTAATAATTTGAATTAAAATTCTACCTACTAAATTACTATTTAATTCGTCAAGTAGGTACTTAGTGTCTTTTGTGCTACACAAAAATAGGTACCTAAAATACGTAGGTAGACACTTGATTAATTATTACTTCTTCATAATTTATACTTTCATAAAATAGAAAATTAAACATCAAGTAGGTAGGTACTTAAGTAGGTACCTACTTTTTATTTTATCCAAATGAACTACAAAATCAAATGAAAAGCCGCATTGATACACTAGCGGCATCAACCGGGGCCATAAAACATCTTCTTTACGACGTGACGACCTCAAATGGCTCATAAAAAGGTTCAGTGATTCTCACACAGATGGCGCCACATATCACGGAGCGATTGAGTTAAAACCGCCACCTATTGACAGTAGAATCAAAACTGACTTCAAGGGCAGTTATGGTTTTATTGGGACATAAAAGTTGGGAGTTACGACTTTGGTCGTCGAATATGGAGATATCGGAGGGCGAATGGGCGTGTAAGACAAGAGAATGACTTTTATTGTTTGTAAATTGGCTGTAAAATTATGAGTTCGTTCGTATTGTGCCTAATCGTGGCGATCAGCTGTTATTTTATGGGATTTATCACTTTATTACTGCAAGTGGTGGTTTATGAGCCTATAAAGCTTCATTCAAATGGGTGTCACGGCTTGTCACTTTTTATTCAGTTCCGGCACAGAATACATATTAATACGGTTCCGATTAGGACTGTTATTTCAATATACCTACCAATATTTTCTATTCTTTACTTAAAGTGTCTATGTATGTATCAATAAATAGCCCTTTATTTCTCGTTTATTACGTAATATAAATTTTAATTATTTCTTGCAGTTCTTATTTTCTGCTGCTAATATCGATTTGTTACAGCTACTCGATGATAGATGGCGCTCTATTACAGAACTTTTAATTACGGACTAGATAGTATATTCTTATATTATTCTAATAATAGGAAGATTTGTAAAAGTTACGATTATTAGGTAACGATAAACTAAACAATTTTAGACCAATTTAGCCGTGTAGGTGTTAGATTACGATACGACATACATGTACCTATGTCTAGGAACATAGGTAAGTAAATAAAAATAAATGAAAATTTCATACTAGGTACAATACTCCTCGGAGAGGTTGAAAATGAGTGTTTTCGCAAAATCTTTTTTTTTTTTGCTAAATCGGTAGCAAAGTGAAATCGATAAATATTAATAGCGCGTACCGGAAAAGATCTTATCCCTGTTTATTTTTTATTCGTTTTCAAGTGGCTGCAAAGTATTAAGCTGTGAAGTCAACAGGCTAATTATTTGTTTTACGACTACTTTACGATTATCGTGATCGTTACGTTGACTTTTACGAGCGTCGGAACGCTCTCGACTCCTGATTGCGGCCCTGTATGAAGTGCCGCTTTAAATTAATTATTGTAAACAGATAATTTTTATGAATTGTTTAATTTTTCTGTATGGGCCGTGATAGGTCAGGTTTTATTGTTGTTTTATTGATTTTTACTAAAGATTTTTGACGTGTTATATTTTGAAATAAAAATATTTTTAGATAAACAAATATGTTTTCTGTACATTTAATTGCAAATAAACAATTTTTAAGTCACAAAACTTGGAATTTATTATGACTTTTTTAACTTAACTTAGACTTGTACTGTCTAGCGATGTGCCGCTGAGAAATTTCCTATTCCCGAAAATTTCATCCCTTGAAAATTTTCGAAAATTCTCAGAAATTTCTTGGGTTTTTAGGAAAGTTTTCCGTTCTTGAGAATATTTCCGAGAAATTTCCAAGAAACTTTCCGCTGTTTCTTTGAGAATTTCGGGAACGGCACTTCACTAGTACCGTCTCTACTATCTTTCACTCATCACTTAGCTACTTATTAGGTACCTACCTATACTAAGTAATTGGCATCTTTGTATACCTATATATACCTACCTATTAAAATAACCCATTCAAATTGCATGCAAGCATATAAACAATTTTAGTCTATGCATAGCCAAAACTACAATAACTTATCCAGAGCATACCTAAATCTTATTTTATTGCGACAACAGATTTCCAATTATATTTTTGACAAACAACAAGCTAGATATAGGACCCCAGTGAATTGACCTAGCCAGTTAATAAAATGCGGGGGAGCGAGACAAAAAATGGCAAGACAGAGAAAGACGAAGTGAAGGAGAGCCATAATTTACGACATGCACATTTGGGTTGAACAGCACCAAATAAAAAGTTATTTCTCGGTATGGTTATGATATTAATGTTTTGTTTTATTGTACTTAAATTATTGCAGTTGATTTAAAAGTATCTACTTCAATTATCCAATTTTTTTAAGTTAAGTTTGAAAAACGAATCAATGTCATTTTTTTTATTTTTTTATGAAGCTAAAAGGAATTTATGTTTGGAGTATTATTTTTTTCATATTAGAAGCTACAAATAAAAAATAACAAAAATATCAACTGCATTTGTATGAATTTCTGAAAATATGTAATCTGTAATATAGGCAATTTCGCAGTTTCCCGTTGGGTTTGTGACCTACATGGAAATAAAATAAATATAATTCTGATCAAAAAATTAGAAATAAATAAGCAGACATGTTTTGCGAGACTGTACCGCCTATCGCTATGAGTAAGTTATGGCCGCTGTAGGGTGAGTTACACCCTGCTTAGGTCACGTGGCCCGAAAAGGATGGAAATAACCAAAAATGCTTAGCGGGATAAGGACAGGCAAACTTGGGGCGGCAAGTTATCTTCGTTTCATTCAACTCACACTCGCGCGGCCTGAACGTCCGTATAGATCAATAAAACTACTTTATCTCTTTTTGGCACATCCCCATCCCGACGGCGACTTCCTAGAACGATACTCCGTTGTCACTGCATCATGCTTTCTCCATAAAAAACAATCCAACAATACGGTTTTTTTATTTCCGAGAACAACCTTTTTGCTAAAACGTGGCAAATTTTAAAAAATAATTTAAAAAATAGAACGCTATTGTCCAGTATAAATAGTTATTGTTCTATTTAAAAAAGGAATTCCGTTTGCGCAATTGTTTTGTTTTTTATTGTGCAAGAGCATAGTTTACAAAGGTAGACCATAAAATAATATTACCGGGCTATTAGAACTCGAGCTGCAGGTAAGACTGGGTCGCGTAGTTAGTTCACTGCGATAGCTAACTGCCGGTAGTTGTAAGTAATTGACGCTGTTAATTTGTCGTTCGGAGTGGCCCGTGGTCGTGTAGTACGTGATTTCTCTACTTTTGTTTTAAAATGTAGTGATTAACACCGTAATAGTTTTATCTGCGAAGTTGTTTTGTGCCAGCATCGAAATACGTTATTAAACAATAATTTAGTAAGTGGAAACTTGACCATTGTTGATTTTATAGAATACGATTAGTTCAGAAGTTACAGTTAAGATATTCTGAAAGAATTAAAGATACATAAAAAGATAAAAAGGTGACATCTAAAAATTAATTTCCATCGAGTTTTAACGCAAAAAGTTTGCTCTTAAAAATTTCATTAAAAAAGAAAAAAGTATTTTTTTTTTAAGTTTATCAATAAATCTTTATCAAAATACGTCACGGTACGGTACCTAATACTAAAGTACTTGCATAACAAAGTACTCAGTAACCGGCTGTTTCTCGGTAGGGCTCCCACCGCCATATTTCGAGCCCATCTTCCGGAGACACCTAATAAAGTAATTACTCGGTTACTTTGCTAGGGTTGCCAAATTATTTTACAACACTGAATTGCTTGCTGCTTTTAAATTTAAAAAGTAGTGTAAAAAGTTTAGCGCTAGACTGTTTGACCACCACCTTAGATCAAAGTTAAAGTAAATCCTAACTAATATTATAAATGCGAAAGTGAGTTTGTGTGTTACCCCTTCACGCTTTATCTACTTAATCAATCTTCCTGAAATTTCGCATACACATAGTTAGAAGTACTGAGAAGGACATAGAGTACCTTTCATCTCGGGAAAAAGCACTGTTCCGGTCGGAAATAAACGCGGGCGAAGCTGCGGGAAAAAGCTAGTAGTCAATAAAACAATAGTAGTAGTTCCATTGAGACATAGTAAACATGTCATTACGTCCCCCTCGTGAGACAGGATCGTGACCGAACTGGAAACATCCCCATACATATGTTAGGAAAGTTCCCAAATCAAAGCGGGCGTCTTTGTATCTTTGCTTTTAGTTTTATCGCTTAGTAGCATGTAAAGGAAGCACAAATATTGGCTTTTACACGACTGTTCCGAGGAGTGTCATGTTTTATGACACTTGAGTAATAGATTATGATTATATGCAACTTTATGTAAGACTAGCATAAGTCTAGGACTTTGTTCCCATGGAAATTTCGGGAAATACTCTCTCAGTGCTCTCCTACACTCCCTCAATCTATATATCAAACTTCGGCTTCCTACGCCTAGTAGTTTTGGCTGTGCGTTGTCTGTCAGTAACTCAGTCAGTCAGTAACGAAAGAATTTTATTTTATTGACATTAATGATATTTTCTTTACCCCAGTATAACTTCCTATTAAATGTGTTTTTGAGTTGTGGACGCTATACTTGAGAACTACTTACCAAATGTTTATACAATGTGCACCAATATAAGTGAGTGATATAACTAAGTGATGTGTGAATTATATTTTGTACGCATCGTAGCAAATACAAAAGATGAATCTATTGGTAAATTAATTATTCTTCAAATACACATGAAATGCCGCTATTTTTATACCGCTACTACCAGTAGTCCTACTGGTAGTGCCATGGGTGTTTTTGGCCAGTGGTTTTAAAAATACTATAAAATTTCAGAGCATATTTTTATACTCTAGCTTAAAACCAGTAGTCCTACTGGTAGTACAATGGGTGTTTTTTTTTGCCAGTGATTCTAAAATAACTACAAAATTTCAGAGCATATTTTTATACTCTAGCTTAAAAATAGTATATGAGCGAGAATTTTAAGAAGCTTGTCGGTATGTTCTCGCTTATATCGTCGGTATCAAACAAAAGTTTGGTCACGCTTAATGCCTTTACGACTGCCGGGGGTGACATAAAGAAAATGAAAAACATTTTGTATTATTCTTGTTGCGCTCTTACTCGCAACTTCAACGACCCTCTGTTAGGGCTCCCGAAGACGAGCGACTTCAAGGGGTAACATATTACTTTAGTGCTTATTAAGCACTAAAATCGCAGAAAATAATTTTTCTCTTATATATTACAAAAACATTTTGTATTACTCTTGTTGAGCTCTTACTACAACTTCAACGACCCTCTGTTAGAGCTCCCGAAGACGAGCGACTTCAAGGGGTAACATAAGACTTAAATAGACACTAAAATCACATAAAATAAGTTTTCTCTTATACATTTACTTACTTTATTATTGAATTTCATACCTATGCTCTAAAAAGAATTATTAGTTATTTAATTGCTCTAAAAATTAACCGCCGAAAAATAAAATTAACATTTTCAACTTACAGTTTTATTTGCTTTTTCAACAATATTCTATCAACTTTGTCTGAATTTGCGTAGAAATACATACAATTACCCAAACTTCATTTACTAGGATTAAACTTAAGTACCTACCTAGTCTGATGAATTGTCGGCCTTTGATAGACGGTGGCAGCAGCTAGCGAGTGATAGAGGTAGTTGGAGAGATAAGGGGGAGGCTTTTGCACAGCAGTGGGACCTATTGGCTAAATAAAAAAAAATTAAGTAAACTTATTAAATCCAATTTCTGTACAACAAAGCATATATTTCCAGACAGATACAGCACTAAAGTCGAAAACTTTTGCTTGAAATTAATTTTTACTATTCGTACGTTAGTCGCAATATTGTAGGTGGCCTGTCGCATCCCTCTTCCCAACTGTGTCTGCTTAGACAAATATCCGCAGAAACTAGTTACGTGTTCGGACTGTGATGTACTGGCTTTTTTAATATTTATCGCTGGGTGATACCACCCTCCTAGGATATCTACAAATTCGGTATAAAATATACGCTGTTTTGAAATCTTGCGAACAAGTAACAGATTGCATGAAGAATAACCCCATTACTAGTCCTGAAGTTTGCTATATCTTAATTTTACATTCAGTTTTACATTAATATAGATATTACATACGATCATGTGAAGCAATCTGGCCTAGTACGGGCCATTAACTCAGGTATAATAAATAAACTTTATATACATATACATGAAAGGCTAGTTTATGATACTTTTATAAAAAAAAAAATCTTCAAATTTTATTTAATCTTTGTCCATCATATTAATCATATCTATCATAAACTCAATTAATAATATACATCTCACTTTTTGATTTAAAAGGTACAAAAAGGCCCCTTCATGTTGGCTTTGGCCCCATGAACGCTTCAAAGGACCGGGTCCCAATGGACCCGTGGCTTTGAAAAGCGTACCAACATAATAATAATAATAAAAGTTCTTAAATTATTCAGCAGCATATTCTTATTTGCGAAGACAGCATGGAGTCCATTAATTTCAATCAACCCTTGAAGCTGCGTATTACGCAAATGCGTAAATCAGCCGCCGGAAAAGCCGCGCGCGCAGAATAAAATTCCTTAGTCCGTATAATTTTGTAGCAGAGACGCGGGCGCTATAAACTTGTCAACTCGGAACTATTTCTGAGCTGTTTGTTTTCCTTTGACAAATCGCGCCGCGACGCTTTTCTGTACTTGTTATATTTCACACCTAGTTGTAATAATAGTATGGTATTTCTGGAATATGAAGCTGTGAATGGTCTGCGTAATTAGATATAATGTAATAACATTGATAGCGGATACTTGCAGTAAATCATAACAACTGTAATATTTTTTATACTATATTATACTAGCCACGCCCCGGGGCTTCTAAACGTCGGAATTTCGGGATAAGAAGTACCCTATGTGCTATTTCCGGTATTTTTTCTACCCGTGTACCAAATTTCATCGAAATCCGTCCAGTAGAATTTGTGTGATTGAGTAACAAACATCCTCACAAACTCACAAATTTACAAACTCACATCCAAACTTTAGCATTTATAGGTAATATTAGTAAGACCATCAATTTATGAAATGCCGTATAAAATGTAAGTGCAAAATCAAGTAGCTCTTTATTTTTTATTTATGTTTAGTTCTGTAATCTTTTACACATAATCTTAGGTTGCTTTTCCCAATAAGTTGTATTTATCTATCTTACAAACAATGTAAGTGGCACATTGTTAATCTTCTGTTCATAAGTAGATACTAGTAGTTTGTAGCTTTGAAATTTATAATACAATATAATTAGGTATGTAATTTTTGACGTGACAATGTGCCTGTGAAAGCCAAGTTTTAATCAAGTATTTTTGATTTTCATAAACACTTTATATTCCCAATGCAAAATAAATGACAAACGCATATGACAATTATCCCTGTTTGAAACTAATAGCAGAAACATGACGTATTGCCTACATTTCTTTGAGATCGCTATAAAACCACTTATCTTTAGAACTAAGACCAGTTTTTACCAAGAATAAAGCATATTTCATAAATATAAAATATCGCGGTCGCATAACTCAACCCGCGTCCCGGGTTCGCTCGTAATTCGTCGTGTGTGGCTGGCGACTCTTCTCTTGCCACCTTCCTTATAATTTCGTTTTAATACTCAAGTGACACCACTGAAATTTCGACCTTGGCACCTGAAACATAGCATTTAGATTAGGTTAAATATTTCCAGTTGGTTAAGGCGTTGTTGAAATAGTTACGTAACTAAACCTTAGACAAATGTGATATATGATACGCGTGATTTCGGTAACTAGTATCTGACACTGATTGATCTGCCCTATCTGGCTGAGATAGGTTATGTTCAAGATGACATAATATACCGTATAGTATCCTAACTAATATTATAAAAGTGAGTTTGTTTGTTGGTTTGTTTGTTTGTTTGTTTGTTACCTCTTCACGCTTTATGTACTGAACCAATCTTCCTGAAATTCTGCATACACATAGTTAGAAGTAAGTACGGAGAAGGACATAGGGTACCTTTCATCCCGGGAAAAAGCAATGTTCCCGTGGGAAACTCACGCGGGCGAAGCCGCGGGCGAAAGCTAGTACCTACATTATAATTTCTTTCTTTCATAATTAACATCATATTTTTTTCCAAAAATGTAGGTAACTAGGTATCGGTTTGCCATCGCCGGTAACTTATCAACATTTTTCCACCTAAGGGATTCTAACCCGTGCATTTTTTTAAATAATAAAAAAAGTGTTTCTATAGTGTCGTATAACTACAATAAAACGACCAATACATGTATTTTTGTCTTATAAATTATAATAACCTTTTGACGAAGCGTGTTGCGGATATATATCTATGGAATTTTCGACGAAGCATGTTGCTGATATGAATATATGACGAAGCATTTTCTAATAATCGTATGTACTTTTTTTGTGAAAAAATAAATAAATTATACACACAATATAACATACAATATACATATAATATATGTTCATCATATAATGTAATAAGTATGGTGTACTGGGAGAAAAATAGTTTATCGTGATATGTCGTGATTGGGACTCATAAAGAGCAGCTCTTGGTAATCTTTTGTGAGGAAAATTGTTTTCGTGTTTGTTCCCACATGAAGGATTGTAATGGCTAAATGAATAAGAACCTATTTGTAAGAGTAACAAAAAAAGTTAAGTTATCTAACATAAACGAAAAATGTGTATAAAAAGTACTAGGAAAGATTTTAATCTTGAAAAAATACGTACCTACTATTGCGGTAATGACTATTTTTTTTATTGTTCTTATATTATGAGCTTACGACAAGATGATAGAAATAAAGACGATGTTGTATATAATTATCAATCTTATCCAAATTCGGAACTAAAGAAAGCTTCTCTTTACTCCACATAGCCTTTTATAACTAACAGTTTTATTAGATACAGTAATTCAGCGTACTATGTAAGTGGATTAAGCTAACGAGAATTTGAAACAAGTTTCAATCGGTATCGACATGATAATTAAAATGTCAACTTTTAATTAGATTTGCATATTTTTAGAGGTGTTGCTTTTGTTGATACACTGTAAGTCCTCATAAACAACTTGTAGAAGTATAGTTTTAGGAGATTATATAAAATAACAGGTATCTATAACCCGTATAAGTGGAGGATGCTTGCATCCGTAGCAATAGCTTTGACAGATTATGCATACGAAGCACACAATGTTGCCAACTCGATCTCATCTTATTTCCTTGGCATCGACGCTGCGACGTCTCAGATTTATGCCAGTGTACCAACCTACTAAAGTTTTCAGATTAAATAGTTTTTCCAGTTTCGATATTTGGCAGCCGCCTCTTTCGCTCCGAATTTTTGTCTGCGTTTTAATTAAATAGTTCTGTGCGTGCCTGTACGTTGAGTAATGACATCATTCTTATCTATCATTAATTTAGGTAGATGTTGTTTGATTACTGAAGCAAGTCTTATTTTAATGGAATTGTATTTTATCTTTTCTTATCTAATTAATTTCAAACTATTTCGAAAGTTCGAATACCGACACAGATTCAGTATTTCGTTCAAATTTTTCGAACGTAGAATGGACACAATTTTGGATTCTTACCGGCCAGTATTTTTGTTCAATGTTGGCATTCTGTGACCGTTTCTGTAATTTAAAAACAAATAAAATAGATCCCTGGTCTCTGGTGTGCAAATAAATAACTATAGGAACCGACTGTAGGTGTTGCAGATACAGAGAACATGCAAACGTGCACAAACAGTGTTTAAGAGCAAAACACACGTAATCTAACTATCGAGCTCTTAAAATAGACGCCATGCTTCGTCCCTCGCATGCCTCGCCTAATGGTGGCATGTAACAAATCGTTACAGGAATACCTACTACGAAAAAAGAGAGATCAGTCCATCGCATTAGTTCGCTCTAAAAATAAATTAATCTGTGCGGTGTGAAAGTTTGAAATAGCGAGAAACGACAGTATGGCCGTATGGGTTGGCGTAACTATTTGTGTATAGAACGCTTGTATAGAGATTAACTTATCTTGAAATTACTTTATGTTGCCTTTACTTATACACCTTCTTGTTTCATATATTTATGAATATAAAAAGGCCAACACATAATTAGGATTCGAATTTATATTTTTACTTCTTAAAAATCTTTCTTTCCAATTTTTCAGTATATCCTTAATAATGATTTAATTTTCGGGTTCAATTAAAATCATCTCTGTATTACTTGGTACTGAACTGTTAATTAAAAAAAAATTAAAGTTTTTATTGGCTTTATAAAAACTTTTTTACAATTTCATTGCGCGTTCTACACAATAAAAGAAAGCTATTCTCATTCTAAGCCCATGGCGCTTAGAACAACGCGTAATCTTTCACATGAAAGATATGTGGCGTTTTTTAGTTGCTTTTCGAGTGTCAACAGGTCATATGTCATGTATAATGGGTGTAATTAAGACGAGCAGATACGTCTGAAAGAAAGCCGCTTGCGCACGTTGTGTGGTACCAGAAGTCGTTTTTTTCAGTATTCTTGTTAACAAGCTTGTTCTATACTATAGTGGTATTTGTGAGTATTCTTTGGTCCTACTTTGATGTTGTTAGCTATTTATTTAATTCCAGCTATGCTCTTGGAAGTATTCTTATCATTATATCCTTCAAAATATAGTGTTGTAGTCGGTCGATTTTTAATTTAATTATATTTTTTAATTGTGAGGCATCTTTTGTGATACGTAATTATTGTGTTTTTAATTTATGTAAGTATATTATACCCGAGAAAAGTACTGTACTACATATAGGGTGTTGGCTTTTGATTTGCATATAAGTAATTCATAAAAATATATTTTGTGCCAATTATGAAACTATATCACAACAATCAAGAATTAACGCGATTGTTCGCAACAACGACGTTACAATTTAATTTTAATGAAACTTTAATAATACTTTACTACGCGAGCTTTAAAGGTATCATTTTGGTAGGATTTTTTTTCCGTCGCGTCATGTTTTGTAAAATTTACGCCCAGCTTAAATCGTCCAAAATTTTAGCTTCGCCCGTCCAAAATCCTGATATACGATCGCGGGGGAGAGTGGTGGTGGAAAAAACCTCTTATATTGCTACCCTTTAATATTATTATCGCTTACCACGCAAATCGTATTAGAACATTAGCATACTTTTTGGGGCGCGTTTCTGATCTATTGTGTGTTGTTGCTGCTGCTTTACTAGCGCCATTTTGGACACGAAACGTTACAAAACTAAAACACCCTTTATGTATTTCATAAAACTAAATTATTACAAGGCACTCTAAATTGTCAAACAAATCTACTTATAGCTCTTAACTTGTGATCTGAGCCTTAAAGAGTACTTAAAGAGTCCTATTTTATTAGTTAACTTATACTCGTATCTTAAAAGTACAGATATGCAAAATTTTGTCTACTAAATTTCGTATTAAAATGTCAATTTGAAACCAAATTAAAAACCCGTAAAAATGAAAGTGAAGTGGCAATTACAATCGTCGATTACCGTGATACAATAGTCGGGGGGTAATGTAATGGCGGCTTGGCACAGGTAGGGGGTGACGGATGGCAGGGGGACAAACCCCGCTTTTTAAAAATGGATTCTTTCGAATTTCCAACGATCGCAGAACAAGACGTTCCGTTTTCAAATATGCTTTGATGATCGTAGCATTTGTTTATTTAATTTTTTCGCTTGTTTCGAATATGTAATTTTTTATTTAAATAAGGACGTTCTCTATTTAAATATTTTTGACTCGACCATAATATAATATTGCCAGAATGACAGTTTTAGAATATATTGATTGATACAATATTGTGCTTTTTGTCTATACTTATCACGACCGAAGAGTTTAGTTCTTGCCGCGACAATATATAATTTCTATGAATAGCAGATACAATAGTAGGTGTCATAGCATCGTCGAAACGGTTTAAACAGCTATTAATCTTTTAAAGGTAGTTAACAAGCAAACAGTCACTCTATCACTCAGCCCACTCAAATCTGGCTCAATAAAACTAAACTGCCAATTATCACCTGGACACCGTTAATTGGCTACTGCTTCTTACAACTTGAAGGCAACTTGTGAATGAAGTAATTAGCATTTTAGCTTAAGGTAAATGTTGTATCAAAACCTGTAAAATTTTTACATCTATGTAATTACTAGGTTGAAACAGGCTTTTTTTAAACATTATTTTTTTATTCAAATCATGGGCTACATAAAATAAATTTCAAAACTTATGTACAGTCAAGAGTCAAAAGTGCAGTCAGAATCTACAAGGCAATATGATCTCTAAGGCTAGGCAATAAGGTCTTCGAGGTATGACTGCACTTATGACCCTTGACTGTACCTACCAAAAAAATTTTTTTGTAATGAAAAACCCCTTTCGGCCGCCATGGCAACTGAGTTTCACAACCAGTTGTGAAAAACTAATCTATCAAACTATATTTTACATATTTTTAGTAAAGATAAACACTTATTTATTTACTAAGAAGGAGACATAAGTGAGCTTATTTGTCGAGCGAATACAAAATGCAAGCGAAATCAAAGTAATTTTTCTTGCTTACATCTTTAGAAAGGGTTGCAACACCCTTTCTTTCAGCGGGATTAATCTTCGTTGTATATTTGAGATTTAACCCCCTCTAAGAAAGATGCATAGGTGGGCTTACAGAGGGGGCAACCAAATTGTCTCAGATCCTCGTATTGGCGCGGGATTTTATTACATTCGTTAACGCATATTAGATTAATGCGCAAACATTTTCTGTGCTAATTGTGGTTTAGCTATATGTTTACCTAATGTTTGAAATTTATTAACTAATAGTTATGTAGAGCTCGGTTCTCGTGGAAATATCGAAAAGTAGTCTATGTTACTTGTTACAGGTTCTCTATAGAAAATTTCATCAAATTCTGCATAGTTTTTGAGTAACAATCATATAAACTTTCGCTTTATATTAGTAGGATTTTATTAGTAACTAGCTTTTGCCCGCGACTTCGCCTGCGGGTATTTCCCACGGGAACCGTCCTTTTTCCCGGGATGAAAGGTACCCTATGTCCTTCTCCGTACTTCTAACTATGTGTATGCGATTTCAGGAAAATTGGTTCAGTAGATAAAGCGTGAAGAGGTAACAAACAAATAAACAAACTCACTTTCGCATTTATAATATTAGTTAGGATTAGGATTGATTTTTTTAAAACTAGTTTTGGTCTACTAATCGTCTTTCGTATTATATTTTATGTATTTCTACTAAGATATCGCAATAAGATTGTACCTTTCTGCAATACTCTGCATCATCAATCATCATCTAAATGTCTATAAAACAGTCTTTGATATAAAACTTTGTTCATTACATGAAATAAACATAAAACAATTCAAAGACGCACACTTACGCGGCATTCATCAAAAAGTTACGCAACTCGGTCGATATTCATTATTTCCACGGGCAACCCTTATCAAGGAAAGACGCAGTTTTTTCTCGGTTTTCCCAAATAATTTATTTAGCGGCCCTGCCGTCAATTTATCTCTGTGGAAGCTAATTTCGCGTCGGCCGGGTGCTGGTTGGCGCTGGCGCATGTTGTAATTCAACAAATTGCGCGTCCTGTACGATTTATAGCCACTCGCACTTGACGGAGCGCCCGCCGCCCTTCTTCCATTGTTCTTGCCTGTATGTGTACACTGGTGGTCATCTGAAATAGAAAGGAATTCGGGATGTTGGAGCGTTGAACTTGCGACAATCGCGATTTTCATCAAAATATCTCATACAGTCCGATTAGAATCTAAACATGGGTTGGGCTGTAACAACTTCACTCTGGTCTCTTTGACAAATGTATATACATTTACATGTAGTGAAGTTAGTTTCGAATGGTTTGAAATGGTTTTAAATAACAAGCTGACAACTTGACAAAAATTACAAAACCCGATAGCATTTAAATCGCATAGTACCGAATACTTCCTAGATTTGACTCATATTAATAATTGCAACTGTTTGCAACAATACAAATGTTGGAAGAAAAGTATAAGTTGTTAGATATAATTTTCTTCCATCATCTTTCAATATATTTTTGTATCGATAGGTTATGGTAATTTAAAATAAAAAAATCCTAAATACATATTAAAAATCCCAGCAGTAAGCAGTGATATAAATTTAAATAAGAGGTCATTAATAAATTAGCATTCATGATTTATGTATTTCCATAGAAGAATTTCACAAAAAATATAAACTAAGCTTGTCCTGGCTTGTATTAAAACCCACAGTTAAAACCCGTAGGAAAAACTTTGACAAATTTTCCACAACGTGGCTTGTTCGTTACTTCATCTGTAGTAGTACCACATAATCGTATCAATTATTCGCTTGGCGTCTTCTAGTTTATTACTGTGCCGGCCTTTTTGTTGTGCCAAAAGAAACATACACTTGTACTTTATACAATTATACTATTCGGTTTCTTTTGCTGGCCAAAAATAGTAGAATTAGAAATCGTCCTTGCTCGTTTCCATTTAACCTAGAATTTTGGCCAGAAAAAACTTTTAGTCGTTTTATTTAAATTATATAATAAAATGTACTATTTATATCGTTATACTGAACCAATGCATTCAATAAGTTCAACAAATTTAGGCTTAACTAATTTATTTTTAGCTAACTCTCTACTCTTTTATCAGTAAAACAAAATTATTAAAAAGAAATTGATATCGGTCCAACTATTCATTGTACAATAAAATTATAACTGAATCTTAAACAACAAGACGTGGCGAGGCATTGTAGCAATTTTGTTATGTTCTTTTCTGCCGACTTGGTCCGCTCGCGCCTAGCGTACTCTGACTCTACTTTGATAAAAAAATTATAGAGATGATAATACAGGATGTATAAAAAGTAACTAACATAATATAAAGTCCAAATGATTATGAATTATACTGACGTGCATTTGATTTTTTTGGGGCTATTTTTATCTTATATTCATCGTGTATTTAGGTATTTATTTATTATCTTATAATTATCGTGTTCATTCATCATTTTTTATCGCAAACGGTAGGTAGGTATGGGTATCCGTTGGGGAAAAGTGGGTTTTTATGAGTAATAAATAATACCTATGTCATCTGACCTATGTCATCTGTACTATGACTTAAGAATATAGAAATATTTGAATTGAAAAACACAATACAATATGTATTATTTTATCTGAGGAGTCAAAGAAGTGAAATTCTGTTATGTTAGTTTCTGTTGACTATGATCGCTGTACGATCTAGCTTAGAAAATGGTCCCCAACAAATGTAACATTGGAATAATATTGATGAGATGTTTAGAATTGAAAAATTATCATGTTAGAACGTGATAATATTTTTATATACGGTGTTATCTTAAAATAAATAATTATTATTTACATTTAATTAATACTTACATTTTCCTTAAAAAATAAACGGAAACAAAATCAAATCGGAAAATGAAATAAACACGAATCCAACGATTTTTTATTAACTTACGGAATATCTTTTACATAATCATTAAATTAATTCATTCTATCTTTCTTAATGCAGCAATAGTTAACGATATTATCGAAATCGATAAGACAAACATTTGGGACATGAACATTGTCACACTAAATTTATTGCTGTCACACACGCAACCGCTCCGCGCAAGCCCCGTCGTCTTTGTAAATCAGCATATGCAAAGTGGTATAGCAATAAATCTAGTCGCTCTTGCTCGTTCTCGCATCATGTTACATCTTAATTTCAGAGCCGGCTCCGCTGCCAGAGATACAGCCTTTTATCAAATACGCATTACGCTAGAAATTAAGTTGAACCAAAAAATCGCCTTTCCGTGAGAACGCACAATAAATAATACTGCTGTTAGAATTCTGAGTTTGTTCATGCCCACGGGTCAGAATTATTTGCATTTTGAGACTACTCGTGTTTATGAGAACGCATTTCGTAGCAATGATTTATCTGTTATGCTTAGATTTACATAAATACGCTCGGACGTAAGGTCCATCTGATTTATCTGTATCATTGCATGACGGCTGATCATTCACTCCATTATTGCGCAAATTGTCCTCACGCTACAATTTTCTTTTTTTTTATAATTGGCCGTTTGATTAATTTCGCTTTTCCTTTTGTTTCAGGTGGTCGTCGAGTAATCGATTTGGTAGGTGTTAGGCCAGAAGTAGCAAGTCACCGTCACTTAGCGCGCCCCGCCTTACATACCTCTAATAGTATTTATATGTCGCGAGATCAAGATATCAAATTCGACTATCGAATATATTTTTGTCCGCCCACACGACCGCTTAGGCAATCGACTGCCAGAGATTTATTGTCAAAATTTCCCGTTAGTAACGCTTACCGAGCACACTCCGCGTATCACTATTTCACAAATAAAAGAACCAGTCTCGATATCATCGTCGACTATAAATTACGTGAAGCTCGGGTGAAAAATCGCGGTTTGGTGTCCGCTTATTTATAGGTCTTATGAATAAGCTGTATATTAAATAGGACGGGTATTGATTAGTTTGTGATTGCAGTGATACGCGATTGTGTCGGAACGCGAGCAGTTATCGAGTCTGCTATCGGGTGGATCTGCAATCGCGCATCGGTTCGGTGGCTGTTCGCTAGGAATAGGTCGGGTTCCCGCGTTCTGCGCCGTGATATATTGTTCCGCATCTCCCTGTATAAATCTTGAACGCCTGCTGAGGTACACGGGACGCGGCCGCGCGCCGCAACACCGAGCTTCAAATGGAATTGTGTTTTTATTTATCGTGCGAATCGCGCCCCACTATCGCTCACTCGAAATCGCACTTTATCTGCCAAAACCCGAGTCGAATCCGCGCCGGGTTCTGCAGCTCTTTGTAGTTACTCACTCATGTGGACGCGCTTTAGTTTTCTTTGCATATGGCTCCTTTTCAAGCACTTGCTCATAACTATTCCGAGTCTGCAATCGACATCATATTGTATATTTTGATATAAATCTCAGAATTCTACAGATAGTGGGGTGAATTGCTTCAGAATCACGCTTATGTATTAACACGTTCATTGTAGATTTAGTTAAAATGCTCAATGAGGAATTATTTAACTTAAGAGAAAATCGAAATTGAAACGATTAATTTTGTTTGCCATTACACATTATTAGTATTTATTCGTAGCGTATATTTGATATACAATTAAAGTACAGTGTGGTAAGAGTCAAGGTTGACCTTTCAGATTGCATTGAACGTGTTAAAATACCTTTTGTAAATATTAAGATTAGTGTAAATGTATTTGTAACAGAAATCTGATGTACAACGTCTGTATACGTTCATTATACATTATAGTGATACTTGTACCTACTACAGACATACAAAACATTTGTTGGCATGTTACGTGTAGTAATCTAAATGATGTATTACCTGTTATAAATACCTATATTAATTTGCAATAAATTGTACATTTATATTTGGACTTTAAAATTAATTTAATTTATTATACCAAAATATGAATAAAGATACGGATCTTGATTTGATCAGCATTAATAAAACTCGCATAAATAATTATATTTTTAGTAAATTTACATAAAATTCAAAACGTGACATGCCAACGGTCCTAAATACGTAATACAAAGGCTTTATAATGAAGAATATTCCATTTATTAGTCGATAGCTTAACTTATTCTTAGACAAATAGTTTATCTATAGTCACTTTGAAATGACATGAATCAAAACTAGTTGTGCCCAGTATACGAATAGCTAAATAATATAAGTAATATTGTAATTTATTATAAGATACATTAGCAGTAATATTTTTGGATTCCTATAAACATATACGTAAATGTCTTCATTAATATAGAGATGAGTAAAATTTGGCCAAGATTCTTTCATTCGAACTTTCTTTATATTTGACGTGCCAAATTATTTTGTATTAAATGTAACAATTGTCGTCTCATCTAAACATACCTCTTGAAGTTCCTTTTTTTATAACGTGCTAATTTTAAACAGTCCTTTGTTAGCGAAAGAATCTTTGACTAAGTTTTCTTATCAAATTTTGTTACATATTGTACATAAAATACATTATTTATGTGGCTAGCTTTTCTCGTAGATATTAAATTGCATTTTAAAAAAATATTCAAAATTAGATCACTTGTTTTTAACCACAGTTTTAGGCTTTTTGATGAGGTAGACTTATAACCACAAAGCAGTTAAAAATATTTATTTGACTAACTAAAATCATGCTCAGAAATAAAATACGTAAAATTTGTCTTGTGAAAACAAGCATTTGTCATACGTAAATACTAGGTAGGCCCAATTTATTGTAATGTATCATAATTAATATTAAATAGTAATAAATGGAGAATACTTAATGAACGAGGGATTTTAGTGTAGAAAACGATTTAAATGTTTGTGTTTCATGATTGTATTGTGTGAAAAGTTGTGTAATGTTATATTACCCGTCTACCTATTTCATAATATGAATGAAAAGCGATATTATAATTTTTTGTACAATGTCGGCTATAGTGCGAAATGGATCTGCATTAAATAAAATTCTGTTACTGTAAAATTGCTTTTTTTTTATTTTCCTGAAATTAACTTATTATTTAAGTACTTTAAGTACGTTATACGAACCATGAAAAGAGTTAATAAAGCTTTCTAATTGGCTTTTATAGTTAGTTGTTTTGTTAAATTAGCTTTGATTTATGTTTGTCAATTTTCATGATTTAGAAGACAGACATTATAAATGAAGAATAGTAATAATGACTCAAACAGAGTGATAAGCACACAGAAAACTGTGAAAATAAATAACCGGGGAAACCACATGGGCTTTAGACAGCAGACGGACGTTTGTACCACTACACCACGTAAAGGGTCAATTTGGAAAAATATTTCGTAAAGATATATTTTTTTTAAATGTGTTTTTGGGAAAGCGACTTTTTGAAATGAAATGCTTTATATTCGCGGGAGCAGAATCTCAGACCGAAGCTTATATCGATGATACACATATGCGAATCAGTATATAGTTCCGAAGTTGTATTTCTGCAAGAGAGCCGTGGTGTCGTGCCAAACCGGAAGTTTGCTCGCAAGGCCGAGGATGTGGGGTTCGAATCCCCGTGGACCATTCTCGGCTTTATGTGCATTCGCTTAGCATCTACTAGTTATTTTCAAGTATTTTATTAGTTATTTATTCAGCGACGCTGAAGTTTCGGGAGCGGCTTATGTGAAATAGGAGTCTATTTCTCATTTTACAGAAAACTATTTTTTTTTGTTTCTGTGATAGGAATTATGGTCAATGGAAGAAGAAGTATGGTATACAGGGCAAGTCTTTTCTCAGCGCTATTTTCATATGGCTGAAATGATAGTGATGGCCGTAGATAAGTTGGTCCTAGTTAGTTGGTCTTGATTGCCTACTTGACAGACTACTACTGATATCGTACTCGTACTTGTATTGTCAATTGTACTAATACTTATTTGCCTAAGTACCCTATCTGCTAATGATACAAATTGAAACGGGTTATTCCCAAAGTACTCCAAAAATGTTCTTAAATTACTCCGAAAAAATAATATTTTAAATTACTAGTTAACTCCTTTAAGGAATTGATACTTAGCTACCTCCTTCTTTAGTCGTATTCCTCATGACTAAAGGTCGTGGTCATTATCTGGAATGAAACACACACAACGACTATGGCAATGTTAATGGAGTGATTTGCCATGACTTAGCTACATATAGGAATGATATAGGTATGTAGATATATGTCATGATTATGACTATGTACTTAAAACGCGTTTTCCCGGTCATCGGTCATGTCCAACAAACCGGCCTGATGTCACAGATAACACTTCCTCGAAACAAGACATAGTCCGCATAGTTACAAAACCCATTTCGTTACACGGGGATTTCTACCATTATTTATATCTCAAGAAACGGAGGCCATTTTTTATAAACCGCCTAAATTTGGCGGTCCGTCTGCCAGGCCCCATATAAATCAGGGTGTATTAGGATTACAGAAGAGTAATGACTGCAGTCCACCTGGTTGGGACTGACATTACTTAGCTGGTTGCTCAAGCGTTCACTTCGGTTAGTTCTGGTATTTGTATCAGATTATAGATGGCGCTTGTTTAAGGGGATGTGGAAATTAACATGCGTAAAACTAAGGGTAATAATTAGTTTATGAATTACTAATACTGCTTTTCTCGTTTGTTTGGGATAAATGAAAACATGGAAAGTGGCATTATTAGGGGCAAAGCGGGACAAAAATGTCCCGTAACTTTTAGATAACTATATTACCCCAATATTTATCGAGGAAAAGTAACGATTGCATACATACATACACGCCTCTTTCCCGTGGAGGTAGGCAGAGACTAGTAGTAACTGGACTGGACTGGAGGTAGTAACGATAACGAAGAATATATTATGGTAATACTACTTACTACTGCGGCGCAGCGACACGAGCCTCCAACACGAGATGACGCCATTTTTTGCGGTTTCGTACCAGCTCTCGCCAGTTGTCCGCTCTGAGGCTCTGTATACGTCTTTCAAAACCTCATCGCTCCAGCGATACCTGAGCAGCTCCGACTGGTCGACACGGTGTGTATCTGGATTGAGGGCCCAATTTTTAAATTGTCCCGGAACGAAATAAGATTCACAGGGCAATTAGTTAAAAATAGTAAAAACTTAATGCAAATACCCAAAAATTTCTAAAAGTAGAATTATGCCTGTAATCATTATCTAACGTAGGCCCTCAATCCAGACGCCTACCAAAAAAAAATCTCAGAAAGTACTATTTCTGGGTTAATCATTTTTATTTCAGAATTTAGTAAAGAATTTCTTAAATATTTTAACAAATTCCCATTTTTGTAGAATATGCCATTACAGATTTATAGCGGTCTATCTTGGGACCTCAGAACACTAAAATGAGTATCTGAAAAATGTGACTTATCGTAAGGAATTCATAAAAACTACGTCATTATACACTACTTAGATACCTCGGTGAATTAGTAAAAAAGAAATAATGGCCCAAAAGTTAATTGTCAAAAAGTTGTTAAATTTCTAATTTCAGATCTGAGGGCCCAATACTATCGGTTTTATTGACTAGACTCAACCTCGTATACTAATTCAAATTAGAATATATTTTTTTACTATTTTTTAACTAAAATTTAACATATGATCCGTTCTTCTAAATGCTATATTTTATGAGAAAATTGAATTTCAAGTTTTTATATGAAAAATTTTTTGTAGGGTGACCACAAATTTTCATCATCAGCGGGACATTGAAAATCTGTACAGATGCGAAAAAAGGTTTGTTTCAGAAGTACTGTAATAGCTTTTGATACAGCTAGCGGTACTATAATTAGTTTTATTTTAATATTATATATGTGCGTTTATAAAGTACGTCTTTATAAAACCATTCTTCAAAATCAGTACCTATGTAATGCCACCACCTTAATATATGGATCTTAAATTATTCCGTTACACCCTTGTAGGTGTAACGGAATCCCTATATCCATATCGGTTGTGCTTACTGTGATAATGGTTTTAAACTAGTTCGAGACATTTTTAGTCTTATATGTTTATGTTTTAATTTTTTTAATTTTAAGAAAAACTACATACAGTCACACATTTTTCCAATTTGAATTGGCACAACACTATTCACTACTATGACAGTAAACAGCTGGTAGATTCAAGGTCAATCATTTTACAACTATCAAAAATTAAATCACACCTCCTTGATTCGGCGCCTGTTGTTGTAATAAATTAGAATTTGCGAAAGAAGGTTCCGCACTCTTTTTTTGCAAATGTCATTATGTCTGAAGATTTGACATTCTGACAAGTTAAAAAAAGGTTTTGACAAAATTTTCAAATGAACTCTGAATAAGGCGTCGCTTCTACCTTGTTAGGCTGATATGTGATCCTGGTATGGTCAAAAATTAAATTTCAAAAATATTCCGCGTGTTCATCTTCATGGAACATGACAATAAAATTAAAGGTAAATATTGATTTAATACAAGGGATCCATGGAACAATAGAGGTTCATTCGGAAAAATATCCCCTATTTATCAGCAACACCTACTTCGTGGAGGTCCGTGTTGCTCTAAGTAGGATATTTATTTATTTTTAATACTAGGAAAGCAGAATCAAAAAGATGGTGTAAGTTTGGCTAATAAAAGACGGAACTGGACTTTTTCAGAAAATGTACCTGGCAGGACAGCGCCAATAGTAAAAAGTAACTGTTACTTTTTTAGCCTGAGTTGTTGACTTGTCAAACTGAAAAATATTTATGCGAGTTATTTGATTTCTAATTAAAAACATGATAAAAATACTGAAAAGCAACTTGCGAATGGTTCTTTTACAATGAATAATTAATTTAAAGCTAAAGTAATTAATGTTGAAAATTCCCGCCGCTGTGCTGCGCCGCTTTCTGTACGTATAGGCGGTTTCTTTGTCGAAAGCATTGGTAGAAACTGTCAAAAAGGTGACGAAAGCGGATACTGCTCAAAGTACCAGGTTTTCATAGTAACTGAGAAGGAGTGAAATAATTAGTGTTGTGATATGTGTGTGAGCAGTGCAAAGGCAACCTTGACATTGAAATATCCTAAATAGTGATGTGCTGTGTTTGTTTACATGGCAAAGATTTCGTTTTATCATTTATTTTTTAACACTCCTTTTTAAGAGTGCTGAAAATAATCTGAAACTTCACATAAAGGATCTACTCACGGTAACGAATCTTTCCACTTTGTATAGTAATACCCTTTCCGTTACACCTTGTATATTACAACAATGAAGTAAAAAAAAATCATAACCCATTGTGTTTCATTCCTAGGAATTAGAAAATTTAAAAAATAATTTTCCTTAGAGACACTGGACAGCTGAGGAAGCGGGATGTCAGATATGGTTTTTGCCTATGTTGGTGAAGGACAGGTTATATCTTCTGTGAGGTTCATTTTCTTTGGTCGTAAGTTTGACATTTTTGGTGTGTTTTGGTTCTTTATTTGTGAAAGATTTGTAAAAAAAAAATTGAATTTGGAGCACACTATTATGAACGTTTTGGGATTTATTTGACAAATCATTAATCGTAACGAATTTGGGATTGGTTTGTGGATTGGCGTTGTCTCTAGTGAATTGTACACAGATACAATTACTACTTAGGACATCATACTGGTCGGTAAGTTAAATAAAAGGATTCTTTGTTTATTTGCTACCACAGGCAACTACGCCCGTATGATAAACATAAATACAATTTAAAAATAACATAAATATAACAATAACTGTATTTTTAATTCATTCACCTGCAAATTAATTACTTTCCCATCTGCACAGATTTTAATAAATATACCTACGGACAAAGCACACAGATTGATTTAGCCCCAAAGTGAAGTCTTCAGAGACTTGTTGTGGAATACTAACTTAATGAGCTACCGTATTTTGTAACAAGTACCTACATAATTGACAGATAAGACGTTTATTTGCATCAACTGACAAATACAAACATAACAGAAATTACATGCATATAGAAAAACATCCAAGACCCAAGTAAAACTTTCGAAAAAGATCCATTTTCATCTTAACTCGAACCAGGGATAGAACCCGGGACCACCTGGTGTGACTGTCCGGCGTGAGGACCGTTGGGCCACGGAGCATGCGGAGGTCGTCGAAAAAAGTCCCGCTGATGATGAAAATTTGTGGTCACCCTACAAAAATGTTCTCATATAAAAACTCTGGAAATTCAATTTTCTCATAAAATAAAGCATTTAGAAGAACGGATCATATGTTAAATTTTGAGTTAAAAAATAGTAAAAAAAAATATATTCTAATTTGAATTAGTATACGAGGTTGAGTCTGAGTCAATAAAACCGATAGTATTGGGCCCTCAGATCGGAAATTAGAAATTTAATAACTTTTTTGACAATTAACTTTTTGGGCCATTATTTCTTTTTTTACTAATTCGTACTGAAGGTATCTAAGTAGTGTATATTGACGTAGTTTTTATGAATTCCTTACGATAAGTCACATTTTGCAGATACCCATTTTAGTGTTCTGAGGGCCCAAGATATACCGCTATAAATCTGTAATGGCATATTCTACAAAAAAGAGAATTTGTTAAAAAAATATTTAAGAAATTCTTTACTAAATTCTGAAATAAAAAATGATTAACCTAGAAATAGTACTTTCTGGAGATTTTTTTTTTCGCAGGCGTCTGGATTGAGGGCCCACGTTAGATAATGATTACATGTGGCATAAATTCTACTTTTTAGAAATTTTTGGAAGTATTTGCATTAAGTTTTTACTATTTTTAACTAATTGCCCTGTGAATCTTATTTCGTTCCGGGACAATTTAAAAATTGGGCCCTCAATCCAGATACACACGTCGACACGTCCCCCTCGGTTCGATATTATGGTAATAATACACACAAATAATTGAAAACAATCCTAAATCTACATAGTTATTTGCTGAATGGTCTAACTTAAAAACTGACGCAAGTTTTATTTTAATATTCAGCTTAGAACCTCGAAGTCACGGACAAAAGCTAGTTCAATAATAAAAGTAGATGACAATGAGGACAACGTAGAACATAAATTACAAACCCTATCGCTCGTAAGTACATTTTGTTATATAAACCAACAAAATTAACCGTAACCGAATACAGGGTTACTTTTTATGGCAAGAATTAAGCAGTCTCATGACCGGCTTAACTTAACTTATAATTAACGAGCTAATTAGCAACCAGAGACGGCACTTTATTAAGTACCTCGTGACGCCACGACAAGATATCGGATTTTGGTACTAGTTTAATTAGGTATTTTCATGTTACAATGGGGACTATGCCTGTATACTTAACGTGCTGAATATATTCCACGATAAAGGTGTGATACTCGTGTGGTATTGTTGTTGAATATGTATACATTATTTAAGTAGTTTAGGATAAGCTGCTGTAATTTTTCTAAGGACTCAATCTGTTTCATTTCGACGATTGCTTTTTCTGTTAAAATTTCCTATTCGTTGGGGTAGTGATACAATCATTGTTTCTTAACATAAGGTCTGAATTTCGGTTAATAAAATGGTTTCTTTTTGATTTACCTAAGTTTTCGATATAAACATCAACAGATGATAGGAGTATCTTTTTTCAAGGGAGTGTTGGAGTTAACAGCCATCTCCATTCTTCAGCTCAAACGCTGGATCAGGGTCAGTCGCTAGATGCAATGCATTTATGTATATGCACCTAGAGCCAAAAGCGAAGAAAGAAGCACTTACCAATTCATCATACCTTATAAAACAAAATAAATCAAAAGATTAAAAATTATGTCCATTATAAATTGAAACAGTAAACAATAATTTCCTAGTGTAAAACGCGACCGACGCACACGCACCTATAACTCTATCGAAGACATATTGAGTTATCTTAATTAGCTGGATTCGAACCCCATATCTCGCTGGTCCTGTTCTGCTGTCGTATAAACCTGATTGGTTACAACTACATCTTACACTTGTAAATGATTGCAGAACATATTGAAGCCAGTGACGTTGAGTGTTTTATCACCTCTTAGCTTTAAAGGCGAGAAATTAAAAAAAATCTAGTACTCCAGTTTATGTATGGACAAATCACACTGCTAGCTCAAATTTAGCTGCAATAAAAAGTAAGTTTTTTACCGTGTTGCTGCAAATAAATCATTCTATTCTATTCTAACAAATACAGATATAGATAAACATACAAGATCCAGGTCAATTTAAAAAGATTATTTTCCATCTTGACCTGAACGGGGATCGAACCCGGGACCTCCGGTGTGACAGGCATGATGACCACTAGGCCATTGAAGTCGTCAATTTATGATGTTTCATGACTTTGTATAACTATTGCTTCCAAGACCGAGAAAGGCAGTACTTAATCCGCTTCAGAATCCTCTGAAAAAATATCAGCAGTTTGGGTCAGGAAGTCACAACAAGGCTTTCAGCGATCTAACACGAGCATAAATCCGCATCGACTCCCGCAGTGGGACATGCGCGAATCGTGCGCGAGATAAGATAGACGCTGCGCGGGCGCACCCCGCCGCGAACACTAATTAAGTCTTTACCTTCTTTATCGTTTATTTGCTGTATTATGATTAGAAATTGTACTTTTTTCAGCAACCTCTAGTATGTTACAAGCGAATTACATTTTTGCATCTTGGGATGCTAAAAATCTAATTAGGTTTACAAAGTCATCGGTAAGTTGCGAGCTATATATTCTTGACTTGCTTGCGGTACGTAAGATCAGTCTATGTATTCGATAAAAACCCATTGGATTTTTAAATCGCTAATTGATAATCTCGAAAAACCGATGCCAGATTAGCAATATTTAAAAAAATGTAAATGTAAGGTGATCGTTGACCGTTGTGTGGTCTAAAAACTTAGAATAAACTGGTAAATTGATTATTCAAAGGAATTTCATGCTCTATTTGCAATCAATAAGCAGTTTTCTGCAATTTACAAAAACCACCTGTTTGTTACAATTAAACTTTTTGAATCTACTTTTGTCCACAATATTATTGCTAAAACCTCAAACTTTTTCAAATTGAATTCGTCACAAAAGACACGAAACAATAGGTCACTTATATTGTGACAAAGTCCACCGCATAACTATGGATATTGTGGGTAGACAAAGGGGCCTATACGGCCTGTCATAAATGCATGATTTACACAATTAGGTACCTTGCAAAGACGACTATAAATTACTGTTCCACTTTACTCAAACCTGAACATGCTAAGGAAAGTCACACAACATTGAACCTTATTACTTGCAAATAGCGCTTGTAAACGAAGCAAAGGTGCGATATTTCTGAAAAAGAACTGATTATTCACAGATATTGTATGGGCTTACCACCCGCTAACCCATGGATGCAAGATTCTCCATGTTTTCAATACTGATTTTAACATTGACAAAGTGTTTTATTGCAAATAACATCAAGATTTTTAATTCCAGGATGTCAAAATATGTGTTTGAAAATATTTCATATACACATTGATTTATAAGTACACTTAATTCAACGTCGACCTCAAAATAATTAATTACTTTTTTTGTGGTCATTTTAGTTTCTAATAATACTTCAAGCAAATTAAGAATACACGAAGCGTGGGTCTTATCACAAAGTTGTGATCATTATTCCACTTACGAGTAACAAGACAGATACACGTCGGAGCCGCCAACCGTCCTAATGTTCTGTCAATCATCACCAGCTATGCTTGGAATATTAAGCATCTTTTGTTTGTCATACTTGTCCTTGGTAACTTTTTTGAATGTATTTATACCTATTAAATTAAGAGTTATCTTTTCGATTTACGATAAAGGTAGGTATATTAATGAACGTTTGTGAGAAGCGACCTTTCGCTGCCCACTGTAGTACAATCTATGGTTAGCAGCGGAAGGTGTTGGAAGGTAGTACAGATATACAGCGAGACTGTAATGTCTAAGAAAGAAGAGGCAGAGCGACAACGAGAAGCTCTGTCTGAAGAAGGGATACGCAGTCGGAGACCAAGACGGAGGAAAAGGGCATAGGTCCATCTTATGCCCCCCTGATAATGGCTGGCGATGGACCTGGTAATCGGTCCATCGTCGGCATTTAAACGAGGCTATTGTGTAGGGCAGGCGGAGCGAATTGTGCTCGATGCAGTGTGACCTTTGAAGGTCATTGCCGTGGCTGGAGAGTGTGGAAGATTGGTGGCAACTCCACCATTCCCACCTCTTCAGTATTGGTATGTAGAGGCTCCGGGGTGTTTTTAGTGGGTAAAAGTCCCACATATTTTTGCCGCGTGTGGAGCGGAGCCGCTGTTAGTAGCTACTTCACAATAAGGATGAATGCTGTACATTGCTGTATACATACATATTCAATTCACAGAGGAAAGGCGAACAGACAAGGCACAAATATACGTAAAGGTTTCATATTAACCTCTTGTTCACCTTTATTAAACTTTTGTGTATTATCTGCACGCAATCTCCACTTCATTTTACCGTTTATCATTCACTCGACTCGAACTCTCTTCTTACTCATGCTGTCTCATCCAATCCATTCATAAAACAAAGAAACAAAAGATTGAAATTAATACAAATTTAAAACAAGGTGTGAAAATCATCTACTGCGTTTTATCAAATATTCTTTTTAGCCAAGTCACATTGCAATTGTACGTAGATCAGAACCGATAGTATCGATTGATCGGTCACGTCCCTCAGATGCATCGCGACTATCAATTGAAGTGCAATCCGGCGCCGGCGATGACGTCAGTCAAGCTGCAGACCAAACGGCTTTGCCCATGATGCAACTGGCTGGTAGGGCTGCCCAGTGGAACGTTCTGGAAAAAAGAAAACAATATTACATTGTAGTATGTTGGCTACTATATTTGGTATTCAGAAAATTCGGTGCCAGGTAACTTGCATATACACATTTTGGTTTTACTTGTGATGATTTTAATTTTGACCTTCTCAGATTCCCATCTAAGACGATATTTTTGTACCGGGACTGATTTCTACGATGATCATTAATATGATGTCTATAATAATATCATTGTCAATTAAAAATATTTTAGATACAACCATGACTGGCTACTTCTTATTCCAGGCATCGAATGGGCTGAATCATATTTGCGAGGCGACGTAAGCCATGTAAATATTGTAAAGTGTTTTGATGTGTGCAGGAAGTTGGCAGATAAAGGCAATAGATGTGTCATAGTCAAGTCAGGGTAGAGGCATTTGCATCTATAGCAAAGAAAAAATACACTATCTATAGTATCTGATCTAGGTAGCGATGAGTAGATTGTAACTTTCTACCGCTAGTTTTGAATAGTACTCGATAGAGATATCAAACGTAATTAATGATTTGTCATTGTAAGCTAACTAAAAAATATAGCTCGCCTATAAATGGTCGAGTCGTAATGGCTATTTGAATTTATATAATTATATAGCCTTATCTAGGTTCACCAAAATACGGTAAGGTACACTCGAAAAGACCAACCAAACGGATAGTCCAGCCAAGTCATTCAATTCGAAGGTTTTCAAGCATGAAAAGGTCTACAACAAACTAGTTATCGTTATTGGAAAACTAATCATAGGCAATGACATGTAAACGCCTTGTCGCTTTCGATACAAATTGCTTTACCTTACAATTAACATGCTAAGGTAAACTGAACACGTTTCTGCGATTAATCTTTGTCAGGTTAGAAACTTTTCAATTGTGCCGCGCCGATTACATTATCAACCTAAACGGTTGTTGTACTAAGATTGATATCAACTATAATTCCCATTATTTTCTTCTATTGTCTTTCCGACTGTTTGGTTTCTTTCTCTATCAAATCTGTCCCTTATAAAGCAAATTCAAAGAATTATGACCCAGATTAGGTACTGTATTATTACCACTATTTACAGTAGGCATAGGTAGGTACTTTTTGGCTAATAATTCTTTATAGACCTTTCTTCCTCTCATTTGCCAATAGAATTACATCGTTGCACATAGCTTTCATTGATCGGATGGCGTATCTGGGAAACAAAGATGTGTGTTGCAATGAAAGGAATGGAATTGCATTGAAAATTGTTTCTGTTTTTGAATCAAAATTTGTTTCATGTTAGCAATGCACACGGACAATGTAAATGAAAATTAGGTGCGTATACAATAAACATGAAACAACGACACCCAGATAATAAATAAGTAGATATTGGTGGTTTGAAAATCGCACTATTACTCAATAAACAATACGCATAACGGCAAACTCGGCGCATAAGCCTTAATTAAATAAAATTGAAATGAAAAACGCCAAATGGATTTTACGTGCTTTCGTTAATGGCCGGTTGCGTATTATTTTCCAACATTTATTATTGTGTGTGTGATCGTAATTCATGTCCAGTTTAATAAGCTGCTTTAAAAACAACATGTTTTCATTAAAGCCTATTTGCGAGGCTAATAAGCTTTTCTGCTCTATTTTGTTTGCTTGAGTTGATTCGATTTGATGGTAACTAGGTTGATTTCTTATCAGGCTCGTCGTGTAAAAAGTTTTATGACGCTCGTAGACGTCGTTAATACTAATGCCATGGAATAACCCAAACAGAAAGTACAGCCTAGTCACGAAACGTATGAAGACAAAAATAAGCGAATGTGTGGAATTGTTAACGAAGTAAACGTATTTAAATTCAACACAAACATTCACCCAGTTGCAGTATGGTTTGAACTGTACCAGGGCGACCTTTTGAATAAGGTTTGTGTTCATTGCGACAAATGAGTTCTTGGTGATGAAAGATGCAAATACTTGTGAACAGCTTATGTAAAAGACAAGGGGCTTAATTAGTTACTTTTTATATAATTTGGTTAGTACCTAATTTCAGTGTTTACCCATAGTCCCTGTGGTGGTGTGTGGTGTGTGGCAGCCAATACGACGAGGTGATAACCCACAACCGTACGGCGGCGTAGCGCAAATTTACTAGGAGAGCTGACCCCAAATAAATCCAACCAAAGCAAGGAAGAAGAAGAAGAAAACCCGTAGTATCTGTGGTTCGACGCACAACTATATTAAATATTGGAAATATCTCGAAATTGCATAGTAGACAGATCTAGATTTAGTGATCTATTTTGGACACATAATAATTTAAATTCAAAGCAAGTACTTAAGAGCACGAGTATGTACAACGGTAGAATTATTTACGTTGATACGAAGATGACAAAATCTAATAAAGTGTTAATTTTAGAACACAAAATCTAAATAATATGACCCGTCCACAGCACGGCCAGAGTGGACCCGCGTCCATAATTCAGAATTTTCCCCGAATACAACACTTTTCTCATCAAGTCCCACATGTAAGCCGTGTATTAAAAATTCTATTTATTACGCTTTAAGTTGTTTACCAAACAATGTCCACGAAACATTTGTTAGGGGAGAGCGGCGCGTAATTTTTTACGCGAAAAACACAGCAGTGCGGTACGTTTTGTAGGAAAAAGGGAAAAAGAGATGAAAATAAACAGACGACGAGGAATGGAGGGAGCGCTCGAATTTTGAATACAAATGTAAATTAGTATCTCCACTAATTACCTCTGCAGACACGTTTAGGGCTATGCGTCTTTCTCGGCTTAGGGGACGTCCAATTTTTTAACGGCCTCGGAAATCGGTCGGCTATTTTTCTCATTAGACCAGAATCAAAGTGTAATTTGGCGGTGTTTCTTGGGTGTTCTATAATTTAAATTGGAAAGAGAATGCGCCAGGACTTAAATATATTTAGGTATTGTCTATGGATGTCTAACATGATTTCCAATAAAGCGAACAAAATTAAAAAAAAAAAAAACATAAATTTGATTCAGGGTCTAAGCGGATATCTTGTAATTTAATATGTAATCCTTTAAATCTACAGCCCTGAATTGCTCATAAAAAATATTTGGAAACAATGACGTTACAATATCAAGTTCTCATTATGTTTTCACTCTCTGTATCACAATCAAAAGCAAATGGTGCAGACGATTTAACTCTTTATGTCAGTGTAGTAGATACAAAAATTGAGTACATTTGCTGGCAATTTCCTTTAGTAACTGTACCAACCCTCAAGTTATGCTCTTAGAGATGTGCCTGCATATTTAACGGGTTATTTGTCATAGCTCGTTGTCAACATTTTCACATTTTTACTGGGATAGCTCTTATATTAAAATTGTCTCTTTGTAAGAATATTCTATGGAGAGATTCGTTTTGAAACTAATATCATTTAGTTCACATTTTTTAGACATATTTAAATTGTTTCACATGTTGATAATGACTATTGAAATGTGTATTTACTCTTTCAATAAAAAACTTGGGTAGGTTAATAAAAGACTGATATTTAATATTTATTTATTTTATTTATTTATTTAAAAAACATAATAACATTATTACAGTACACACCAAAGCAATGTTATTAGCATTCTGTAAAACACTATTATGTAATACAGAAAAATTCAATGGGTAGGTACAGGTACGTACATAAATCAATGCGTTTCTAGGTATTTCTGAACGACTACCATGACCTTCGGCAAACTAACAATAAAAATATCTACTTCATTAGCGATAACATTAACAATCCTTTTAGCTCGTGACATGGGGGCAAACTTTAGCAAATTTGTTCTAGCACACGGGAGATTAAATAAACTAAAAATTAAAATTAGATATGACTAACAATATTTTACTGCGTCATAAATAATAGTAGCTTGTTCAAGAGAATATGCTACTTTTAGTAAAATTAGACTGCCTAGTTCATAACTCATGGTCCTAAACGACAGATGTATGACAGCTAATAAAGTAAAGTATACCATCCATGAACACATGCAGACAAGTGATAAAATACTGCTCTGTGGAGCTCCCACGCCTAATTAGACCTGAAAAAATACTTTGTAATACGGTACTTAACGCATATTTAACATTTACGTGGCGTATCATAGTCGCTCTGCGCCGTCGGAAGTATAAAAATGTTACCATCTTTTATTTGCTCCCAATTTGCATGTCCCGTTTTAGAGATGATGTCGGAATTATGCTCTAAAAACTTATTTATGAAGTCTGCGCATACTTAAATAAAAGTTAATTAAGGGAATTAAACATTTTCTTAATTCACAGACAATGTATTTAGTGAGTTTTGTAATTTTAGTAGTTATCCTTAAATGTGGTGTAAGTTCTTTATGCATCAACAACACCATGCATGAATTTCATAATGGTACCTTATGTTTTTCATAATGGTACCATATCTTCTTTTTTATAATATAGGGCGGCAAACGAGCTAGCGGGTCACCTGATGGTAAGCGATCACCGCTGCCCATGGACTAATGCAACACCAGGGGTACTACAAGAGTGTTGCAGGCCTTTTAATAAGATGTAGACTCGTTTTTGAAGGTTCCAATGTCTAATAGTAATTCTTAAATAATAGGTAGTAGTATTCTTTATGATATAAACTCAAGATAAAAGAAGATCTGAGAAGAGAGATCTGTAAGGATCGTAGCAGGTGGAAATCGCTAGTCTCTGCCTACCCCCACGGGAAAAAGGCGTGATAATATGTATATATATAAACTCAACCCTTGAATGTTATAAAGTAAACAGTACATCGTTTTTTGCATCTTCTTATAAAATGTCTACTTATTTAAGCATAGTTTACTGCTAACATCCCCTTCACGTTCATGGTCTAATATGTCCTCTATCTATGATGATATTCAACAAACATCTTCGTTTATGTCGTGTATTTATGCTACAACATAGTTTATTACAAAATATGCTACTGAGTAGGCTTATTAAGTCACTATTTTACGATCGTTTGTTCTAGTTGAATCGTTTATAACACTTAGATATCACCCGATAACTCTTTTATAGCCACTGTTGCATGCATATTTATTTTGTAACTGCTTGTTAGACATTTTCTATAACGGCTTTTGAGTAGACAATCAGCTGTAACAATTTTATTGACTGTGACTCCATTCATAATCAAGTCATGCACCTCTATTTTTAGATTCACAGGTTTTAAAAAAGTCGTAACTTTGTACACTTAAAATTCGTCGAGTGAATGAACGTTGCTAGACATAGATTTACTATCTGTGCTAGTAAGCGTAGTATTTTTTTGTGGAACTAGGTAACGACATTTCTACATAATATATAAGAGACAGAGAGATAACTTAATAGGTACGAAATTTAACAAACAAATAAATACTAGGTATTTAACTTTGGGATTAGAGCTAGTAAATAATGGTTAGTTGTCCTTCAAAGGCATCATCTATATGAACCACTGAATTCTTAATTAAATAGATTTGAACCGAGTGGATAGTTTTAGCCCAAGTTTTTTTTATTTGGTATCGGATAAAATAATAAGGTTATACAGTAGTTCGCATTCCAATGATGATATTAAAAAGATATCAGCGTATTTTCTCATTTGAATATTTTGAAATGTATTGATATTTTTTAATCTACCTACATTTGACTCGCCTTAAACAGTCAAGATAGTTTATTATGACTAACATAAACATATAATCAGCGTAGAAACTGGTGCATCGTACAATACATTATTGTGTACGAAGAATCTTAATAAAGCAGCTCAGCTATTTGTAATAAATGACGAAACAAAAATAAGGACGGAATACGAAATGATCTCGAGCCCCATTTTGCGTACAACATGCACTGTTTTCTTTGTTTTGTAGATTATAGCTTTTATAATATTAATTCATACATATAGCTGGGAAATACGGATCTCCTAGGAACAATAAAACCTATTTTTCTATACGTGTTCATGAAAATGATGATAATAATCAGAATTTAACGAGTGGATATACACCACTATATCACTCATATATTTTAAACAAATTTACTCAGATGATGCTAACACAGACTGTTATTTTGTGTACCTACTGCTTCGAGCAACAAGGACTTCCGCTTACGAAACGGAAGGGAGTTGCCTAGATTGCTTTCCCCTCTGCACGAAAATCTGCCAGTTTGCCGAAAATTTTGCCAATATATTGTTTCATCATGTATGAGTGGTGTCGTAATTAAAATCTTGGTATTTGTTTGTGAGCACCCCACAAAAATGACTGAAATCTAACAGACATTTTTTTCATTTCGATATAATACAATCAAAATGTAAAAAGATTCAAAATGCTGCTATGCGTACTTTGCGTCCGTAGGAGTCCATATTGGCCTATGACCTATTAGAGGGAAATTCCAACACAGAAATAAAGATCATAGTTGTGAAAATAACAGAATTTAGGGAAACTTTTCAATACTAGTAGGATGTCGATTTATTTGTTAGTTGCGACCAGGAAAAAGTCCGCACTAATTTCTAAATGGTATTTCCTCATACAAAAGGCATCACCGAAATTTCCACGGGAGTGAAGTCTCAAAGAGCAGCTAGTTAAATAAGTTTGTTTGTAAAGACAATGACTTCGCAAATAATCCAAGTGTTTCGGCTGCGGTTTCTTTATGAGACTTTAATGTTCTCGCCAGCCCCAGGTCCTCAATGTGACCGCGATACTAATGGTACCTACGTTTGTTTTCTCATCGTTAATCTATTATTCTGTTCTAGTATTAAGTTTATAGGATTTTTTAAACGGAAACCACATTTTATTACGGACCCGCTTCTTGCGGTATTTCGGCACTGTGAATTCTGGGTGAGCGTCTATTTTTAGTTTTTTAATAAAGTGAAGTTATTTTGAAACTATGCAGATCTTCACAGACACTATGTTCTAATCGTTATTTAATATCTCTCAAACCATTCCTGTTGTATTCTAGATTTGTCTGTGCGGTAATAGAAGAGTTAATAGGTAATAATAAGCTTGGTAAGCTTAGAAAGTTACCAAAATTTCAAAGCTTTCAAAGCTTAGAAATTTTTTCGGCTTTAATTTGGTGAAGTCCAAGTTAGTCTTGCTTTTAACTTGTTCTATGATATCATTCGAAAAGTTAATAGGTAAGTAACTCATATAATTTTAAGAAAAAAAAGGCGTTTTTTTGGTTTATAAAATTCTGTACCGACCACATGTTATCTACAAAATGAGAATATTTGAGCCCGTTTACCCAATATTTTCCGTTGATCCCCTTTTGACAAAACACAATAAAAAGCATTACTTGGGACAATAAGTATTAACAAATGGAAAATACCGAGAGGGAATGTATCGTATCGTTATTTATCCGAATTCAGTTGAAGCAAATATAATCCAAGTTAAAACCCCATAAAGATCCGTCGCCGCTCCCAGAATGAATAGACCAGCCCACATTCAAGCGAGCTCATGAAAAGAGCGACCAAAAACGAATATATTCGAAGAGAGAAACGGCTGAAATACATAGCGTGGTAGCCAGCGCAAAGATATACCTAGATACTGGAAGTGACACTACCTTTCCCGTGGCATTTTTATATCAAATCAATTAAATCATTTATTATATAATCTATTAAATCTATACATATATATATATATATACATAATAAGACAGTAAAAATATTTGTCTGTACATTTTGTATTTTTGACTGAAATGGATAGAGGGACACTTAAAAAGAATAATTGAAAGCAAAAAAAATTTAATTTTTATTTTTTGGCTGTCTGTCTGTATGTATGATCACGCTAATCTCCGAAAGTGCTGAACCGATTTGAATAAAACTTTTATGTTGTATAGCTATTAAGCCTGGGCAATATTTAGGCTATAATTTATTTTGAAAACTGGAACACCTGATGAAGAACCAAAACAGAACAGTTAAACTATAAGAAATATGGAAATAGTGCCTTAACAAAAGTCGTTCAACCTGATGAGCATTTTCTGCTGACGTATAAAAATTGAAGATCTGGAATATCTGATGAATAACTTCAAGAGACCAGCTACACTATAACATATATGGAAATGGCGCCTTATTAAAAGTCGTTCAACCTGATGAGCATTTTCTGCTGACGTATAAAAATTGAAGATCTGGAACATCTGATAAATAACTTCAAGAGACCAGCTTCATTATACTATATTTTTCACAAAGATTTTTAATCTAAGCAAAACTCACGCGGGCGAAGCCGCGGGCAACAGCTAGTACATAATATAAGAGCTGGAGTCCTGTGCTGAATAAAAACTTGTAAAACAACGTGAAGCGCGCTGTAATCAGCCGGTAGCTGTATATTGTTGCCCTGCTAGATGAAGGTGATTTTTAAATAATTCTGTTAATAGAGGATCCAGTGTAATTTATAGATATGAAAAGCATATTTGAAATAATGGTATAAAAAATAGGTACTTCATCTATCCACTAGAGAAATAATTTAAATCACGTCCGTTCATCGAAATACACAAGAAAAGTTCGAGCGCGATCAATCAACTAAAAAACTAAATTACTTGAGAAGACAGCTGCATAGCTGAGCTCTTTTGGTTCCTTCTAGTACGAATCGTATTACGTTAATAATTATTGATAAAAATATATGCAAAACTCTACATGAATGCCTGTTAAATTTTGTTAAAACTGAGCTTTATTTATTTTTAACTACACGTTTTTATCGAAAGCTACGAGTAACAAGTTACATCATTTAAAAAGTAGGTAAGTACAAAAGATTTATGGAAGTCACATCCAGAAGTCATTCATCTGTGACTTCCATGCCAGATCGCAGTGGAAATACCTCGACAAGAAAATAGAAATATAGCCAGAATACGGAGCGTAAACATGTTTACAGAGTCCGTTCCGATTAAAAACTGACAAATAAACATTCGATACTCATTCAATTGAAAGATGAATGTTGTTCCTATACTCGTACTCACTTGCAATGCGAACGAAATGTTATAAAAATTATATTGAAAAGCGTTAAAATTTTAAATGCCTAATTTTTAATGCATTTTTTGTTTGGATTTTTATGAGCAAACGAACATTATTTAATTGTACATTTACTAAAAAACATACTCTTCATATCGGTCACATTTTGATAAAGTTGATGTATCCACTTACATAATGCCTTTTTGTTCAAAAAATTACCTAAATCGTGCTTAAGTATTTTTTAATTGCAATTTAAAATGAGAAGTCCTGTTTGCCACATTAATAATATTGGCAATACATTACTGGTATTACAGGCCACAATTTTTATAATTTATTGATATTACCTGTCCTGAGAGTAATTCTAGATAAATGTTCCTAATTTGGCAAAGTAGGGTGAATTTACGCCGAAATTAAACACTTCAGATTTTAGAATCAGCGATTTATTATACGAACTCATACTAAATCGTATTAGTATTTGCAATCTGTATATATAAAATTGTTAATGACTGATTTTTGCGATCACCGCAGAGACGAAACTACTGAACATATTGACTTGAAATTTTGCATATTGGTTTATTGTATAGCATAGGTGAGCACTAAGGGAAGGAATTTTGGAAATTCAACCCTAAGGGGATAAAAATGGGGTTCAAAGTTTGTATGAAACTTCGCCATTTTTGACGCGAGACATATATGAAACCTTACATTTACGTTCTTGGTTCATAACATATAACGATGCAATCATTGGTTTTTGAAAGTTGTACCCCTAAAGGCGTAAAACCGTATAAATAAAACAGATTGGGAAATCAACGCAGAGACGAAACCGCTGAACGTAGTACCTTGAAATTTTGCATAGAGGTTCGTTATATAGCGTAAGTGAGCATTAAGAAAAGGAATTTTTGATATTCAACTTCTAAAGGTGGTAAAAAAGGGGTTGGAAGTTTGTATGAAAATTCGCCATTTTTATAGCGAGACTTATAAAACCTTACATTTACAATCTTTTACGGTCTTGATTAATATAATATAACGATGCACTCACTGATTTTTACAAATTTTACCCGAAATTATGTTAATGAAATTTTTGTCATCTGTATATATAAAATCGTTAATGACTGATTTTTGCGATCACCGCAGAGACGAAACTACTGAACATATTGACTTGAAATTTTGCATATTGGTTTATTGTATAGCATAGGTGAGCACTAAGGAAGGAATTTTGGAAATTCAACCCCTAAAGGGGGTTAAAAATGGGGTCAAAGTTTGTATGAAACTTCGCCATTTTTGACGCGAGACGTATGAAACCTTACATTTACGTTCTTGGTTTATAATATATAACGATGCAATCATTAGTTTTTGAAAGTTGTACCCCTAAAGGCGTAAAACCGTATAAATAAAACAGATTGGGAAATCAACGCAGAGACGAAACCGCTGAACGTAGTACCTTGAAATTTTGCATAGAGGTTCGTTATATAGCGTAAGTGAGCACTAAGAAAGGAATTTTGGATATTCAACCCCTAAGGTGGTAAAAAAAGGGGTTGGAAGTTTGTATGAAAATTTGCCATTTTTATAGCGAGACTTATAAAACCTTACATTTACAATCTTTTACGGTCTTGATTAATATAATATAACGATGCACTCATTGATTTTTACAAATTTTACCCGAAATTATGTTAATGAAATTTTTGTCATCTGTCTGTATATATAAAATCGTTAATGACTGATTTTTGCGATCACCGGAGAGACGAAACTACTGAACATATTGACTTGAAATTTTGCATATTGGTTTATTGTATAGTATAGGTGAGCACTAAGGAAGGAATTTTGGAAATTCAACCTCTAAGGGGTTAAAAATGGGGTTCAAAGTTTGTATGAAACTTCGCCATTTTTGACGCGAGACGTATGAAACCTTACACTTACGTTCTTGGTTCATAACATATAACGATGCAATCATTAGTTTTTGAAAGTTGTACCCCTAAAGGCGTAAAACCGTATAAATAAAACAGATTGGGAAATCAACGCAGAGACGAAACCGCTGAACGTAGTACCTTGAAAATTTGCATAGAGGTTCGTTATATAGCGTAAGTGAGCACTAAGAAAGGAATTTTGGATATTCAACCTAAGGTGGTAAAAAAAGGGGTTGGAAGTTTGTATGAAAATTAAAACCTTACATTTACAATCTTTTACGGTCTTGATTAATTTAATATAACGATGCACTCACTGATTTTTACAAATTTTACCCGGAATTATGTTAATGAAATTTTTGTCATCTGTATATATAATCTGTATATATAAAATCGTTAATGACTGATTTTTGCGATCACCGCAGAGACGAAACTACTGAACATATTGATTTGAAATTTTGCATATTGGTTTATTGTATAGCATAGGTGAGCACTAAGGAAAAATTTTGGAAATTCAACCCCTAAGGGGTTAAAAATGGGGTTCAAAGTTTGTATGAAACTTCGCCATTTTTGACGCGAGACGTATGAAACCTTACACTTATGTTCTTGGTTCATAACATATAACGATGCAATCATTAGTTTTTGAAAGTTGTACCCCTAAAGGCGTAAAACCGTATAAATAAAACAGATTGGGAAATCAACGCAGAGACGAAACCGCTGAACGTAGTACCTTGAAATTTTGCATAGAGGTTCGTTATATAGCGTAAGTGAGCACTAAGAAAGGAATTTTGGATATTCAACTTCTAAGGTGGTAAAAAAGGGGTTGGAAATTTGTATGAAAATTCGCCATTTTTATAGCGAGACTTATAAAACCTTACATTTACAATCTTTTACGGTCTTGATTAATATAATATAACGATGCACTCACTGATTTTTACAAATTTTACCCGAAATTATGTTAATGAAATTTTGGTCATCTGTATATATAAAATCGTTAATGACTGATTTTTGCGATCACCGCAGAGACGAAACTACTGAACATATTGACTTGAAATTTTGCATATTGGTTTATTGTATAGCATAGGTGAGCACTAAGGAAGGAATTTTGGAAATTCAACCCCTAAGGGGTTAAAAATGGGGTTCAAAGTTTCTATGAAACTTCGCCATTTTTGACGCGAGACGTATGAAACCTTACATTTACGTTCTTGGTTCATAACATATAACGATGCAATTATTGGTACCGTAACCGTATAAATAAAACAGATTGGGAAATCAACGCAGAGACGAAACCGCTGAACGTAGTACCTTGAAATTTTGCATAGAGGTTCGTTATATAGCGTAAGTGAGCACTAAAAAAGGTTTTTTGGATATTCAACCCCTTAAGGAGAAACAAGATAAAAGTGATCGACTATACCATACGAATTCATTCCCTAGGGACACGGAATAAATGGCTGAAATTTTTACAAGAGTTAGGTTACTACAGTTTGGTTGGAACACAAAAAGATTTCTTATTTAAGTGAAATTCACGCGGGCGAAGCCGCGGCTAACAGCTAGTATTTCTAATAAATAACAGAAAGCAAAACAGGAGCCATTTTTCATATAATAACAGAAAATGGTAAAACTCAGTCCCATTTTTAATTAATTACATAAAAAATAATGTTATTCTCATAACTTTTTTCTTATTTATTTGAATATATGTACCTAATGTATGTTCTCAAGATATTACGATAGGTACGTATCTAATACCAACAACGTTCTCGTCTCTTGAACACTATATTTATGTATTATTTTCAGACAGTTCCCTACTATAGCGACGTCCGGTCCGCTACTTGCCAGCTAAAGTTGATCCCAAAACATCCATAATACGACAAATACATCCTACTACAATTGTTTCGGATGGACAACAAGACGGCTCAACCTAAACTGGTGGGTGATACGCGAAGTGCCGAGTATGAATAATGCATTTTGTTTTGGATTTTTATGAGCAAAGTTTTGATTATTTTCAGTTCGGTACGAATAGGTAAGGACTTAGTAGCAATGGCCAGAATGTCAACTGCCAGGTTAAAGTATAAAGTGTGTACAGAAAAGTGTGGTACATACAAATTTGTAGATCATCGTATAGTAAAATATTACCTAACACTGTAAAAAGTTGTTTGAAATGATTGTCGTCAAAAAAATTTGAATGTCGTCAAGTATATTATAAGTGCCATTACGTACGCAATTAGAGTTAGGTATATTTTGAGGTATATATATGTCGGAGCGTTCACATTAATAAAATTAACTGTGGTTTATTTTGTTAGTTAATCAATGGGTTAAAACAGTTTTCAAGACGGTACTTGTAGGAAATGTGTCAAAGTGACAATGTCACTTGTGTCACCCCCTCTTTGTAATAAATCCAACGTGCGATCGTTATGACATCATAGCGAGGCAGTCTGATTTGTGGCGCGGTGCGGTGCGGACGTGTCGTCCGGTTGTGTTGAATTCTCTGTAGCTATGTAGTCAGTGTCAGAATAATCTCTGAATATATCTCTGAAACTATTAACTTTTGGATAAGGTAATGGGGGATCAAAACAATTCGTTTTGACCAATACTAACACCTCTCACCGGATGTAGGTCGATGTACCAGTAACCCTGTATATATAGTAGCATCTTAATCAATCTGCTTTATATCTCTTTATTTGTTGAGATTTATATTATAATGTTTATAGGTCTTTAGAAACTAAAAAATGCCTATTTGTAAATTTGCAAAATAAAAGAAACACGTTTACTTTTTTTATTCTACACTGACCTCGCCTGTAGCCGCAAATATAGGACAATACCGTGGGGTGAGTGTGGAATAAGCCAACCAATTAAAGGTAATATTTGAAATTAGTAACATAACGACCACATATTATTATAAAAAGTGGAAAAGAGATAACCTTCTGGTTGTTTGTGTTTGTTTCTATAGCACAGATATATTACCAAGGAAGGCGAGACTCTTCGATGCCCAAACAGAATAATTGCGAAAATTCCACACAGCAAAGTTATGGATTGTTTTGCAATAATTTATCAGCGAAAGTTATTTGTGGTTCATTATGTAGACGTAGGTACAGCGAGAAGGAATGGGAAATTGATATGTTCCCTTTAAATGATGATATATGAAAGAAATTTATCAACATTAAAATTTAATTTTAAGTGCTGTTTAGGATTAATGCTATAAATTGATAAATTTGTATTATTTTTTTAAGTATGATACTTCCACTTTAAACACATTGTTGACCAACATTCGTAAATAAATAAAGTGGGTGATAGTTGTTAAATATGACTTCTAAAACGTCCACGATGCAAAAAAGAAGTGCCTACATACGTAAGTACGTAGCTAGTTCTGTACCTAAGTGATATTTTTTTTATCCGTCCGTACAAATTAGACCGAGATGTTGCAAAGAAATAGAACGAGGAAGTCTTTCCTAGTCCATTACTCTTGCTGATTAAATTCATCTGAGCTGAGAACTATTGTTAGGATAAACGTAAATTTAGGATACAAATATAATTATAACGTTTTCAATGAATATGCCATCAACCATTTTAAATCTTTTTGGAGCGCATTAAAAAAAGTACCAATATTTTTGCCATTTTCTTTGGAAATTATTAATTAAAAAAAAACTTCTCATAATTTTTTTTTTAATTTCGGTATTATTACACTCTGCGACATAAATCTACATCAAGTTGGACTTCACGCCATCGACCGCACACAATCACAGCAAGCGATCTCTATACGCCTTAACACTGACATTAACAACACAATTAAAAAGTCCATCATTGCTACACTACCATCTCTTTAACCAAACTTCATACAATACTCGACCTTACTGCCGTATCTTAAGAATGAAGAAAACTGATAAGATAATTTAGCCGTGTCGAGAGTTCCTCAGGGCATGCACGCAAAGCTGCATCTCAATAATAGTCGTAGAGGCAAGAGTCAATATAGTCAATAAAATTAAAAACTCTATAATAATACAAATATTATAAACATGAAAGATTGCATATCTGAATGTTTTCAACTTAATCACGCTATAACGACTGAACAGCTGAAATTTGGCACGCAGTGTGGGTAGGAAATTATTAAAAATAAGATTATTTTTAACCCGAAACTCCCCACTTGGCGCGGGAGCTTTTCTTAGGCAGCAACTTAAATTATACGTATACCACTGGGAAAAAACAAAATTGTGAAAAGTTTTTTTTTAAACGAGTAAATATTAGTAGAATATTAATTAATTACATAATAGGAATCAAATCGATGCTATATTCTATTAACATACTGCTCATATTCTGTCACCATTTTTTACCTAGGTATATGATTTTTCAATAGAAAGGTATAAAAAACATATTTAGTTAAATAAACAGTATACACAGTTTTAAAGCTTTTTTCGACTCTGAGCTCTTTCGACTTAAAAGATGTCCAAAAACAAAAACTAAAGTTAAACTTCTGTTTACGATGCAAATTTGAGAAGTCCGCCAACGACGGAACGCATCGATACTTAATTACTTGTTTAATCGTTCAATCTAGAAATTGAGGTGGGTGCAGGCACGTCGCGTGGCTTCGGTAGTGCCCGGTACGAGTTGGCAGGATTTTCTTTAATTACATATGCACCCCGGACTTGGGCGGGTGAAGGGATTTTTGTATCTATTATAAATATTGAAATTTTTTTGCTTTAAAATGTAAAGTTACTTTAGTTTCCTCTGTAATTTCGATGCTACTTTGGGTGTTCTAAATTATAAAGAAGACTGCCATAAAGTATTTTTAGAATTAAATTTAAACGATAAGCGCAGTATACGGATATTGACTACAATTCTAGTTGTTATTGTAAAAAATTAACTTACGTAGAGTATTTCTCATCTATCTTTCTATTTAGGAATGTTTCAAGGTATATAAAACTGGAATATCGCAATATATTTTTTTCTAGAAGTTCCATTTTCGACGTCTTTATGAAATGACGACATCAGAAACTTATAAGGCATGCGTTATTTTCTGTGCTTGTAAAACATTTAGTTTCAAATACACCAGAGCGAAACCAGAAACATATGCTGTGTTAAATTTCACACCAGCGAGCCCTTTTATGGCAGTTTTAATAGGAACGGTGCTATGACTAACTCCACACCAAGCTTATTTGGACAGGCTTTAAATCCTATATTATTGCCTAAATAATAGTAAGAGCATTCTTAAGCTAGGATTTTTTGTAAAATTAATTCGTTACCTATATTATATTTTTTTCATGGTTAGATATTTTTTCGGAAATCGTAATTTTTGTAGTTAAATTATTTCCGAAACTCATGAAATCAATAATATTTTTTATTATGTCCTATTTTTTTTTAATACTGTTTGGCGGTTTAATAGAAACATTATTTAGATTGTGGATTTAATATTCATTACAAAAAGGACAACCTTCCATCGTAAACATAAAAAAATTAAATAGGTACCTATATCATCCAAGATTTAGTAACAGACATGACATAAGGCCCCTTCTGTCTTACAGTCGACTTGACTATAAGTATGTTTAGTATTATACCACCAGTATTTACCGTGAGTAGTTTTCACTTTCTCATTATTTGAACAATTTTCGTCGTTGTTACAAAAGTTAGTCGATAAAACACCTCCACGATAAAACAATAACTGCTATGACAAATGTAGCGTTCTCGATTTATCGCTTATTTTTGTAGTTTTTATTATTTTTCGTCCATGAATGTTTCAGATTTATTGTACTACGAGGTACCTAGAAGAAAGTAGTTCGCACAAA
>CM031569.1:12941811-13111218 GCA_018467065.1 Ephestia elutella
CATCATAAATGTTTAAATATTTAGTTATCGACGTGAAAAAGAGCCTTCTTTGAAGGCCAAGTTTCAATAAATAATTTTGACTTTGACTTTGAATAATTAACTTAATATTTATAAAAAAAAGCCTCTTACTAACCCAGATTCCGTAATCCTTAGGTACAATTTGTCATAATTGGTTAGGTATTTTAGGCGTAATTTGATTAATGTTTCCATAACTCAAAAACATTTATCAAATTAGCGTAAAAATTAGTCATGGCGCGTTTTTTATTCGAAATCTGTGACCGTAACATGTTAGGTCCCGCATGACCAAATATTATTAATAACAATTTATGGCAGAAATCCCGACAGCTACATGGAAACCGAATGTTTGAAGATTAATGCTGATTAAACACGGCCCGTTGGCTATTGTTTGTGTTTAAATACGATTTATTTCATATCCAAATACCTACTATTTCCTATTAAATATTTTAGTTAATAAAAAAAATATCAATAAATATCATAATTTGTTCAAAAAGAGAATAAATCTAACCATTCTAATGTTACGACAATATAGAGTAGATGGCGCTGCAATCGTATTTATAATGTTTTTGTCTGATGACATAATTGGGTAGTTATAACTTAAATAAACTGAATAAGGAAAATCATTTTACTAAAGCACAGTGCTACAGAATTCAAAGATGCCACTGAATATTTAGAAACGTAATAACTAACACAAGTATCAATGTAATAGCAGCGCCATCTACAGAAATGTAAAAGCGTCATTCTGTAGTGAAAGCCTCCAGACTGTATGTTACAACCTTCTGTTGTTCTCTGTTATTAACAGCAGCAGTGAATTGACATATAACAACAAGATGGCACTAATTTTAATTGAAAGTACTATATGTATGTATATCTGACAAAAATATGCAGATTAATATCATGTTTCACCCACATCCTAACTAATAAATGACACTAACATAACTGGCAAAAAGAAAATAAATTAAAAAAAAACGTTGGACATAAATACCTGCTTGAATTTCACAATCTTTAACATTAATATCATTGAAGCCGCGATTTCGGCGCCAATTTTCAAATCAATTTATTCCAAATCGACAGGTACCACTCCATCGTAATTATTTCTTCCATACTTTCCCAATTATCACATTCTTATTCTAATAACATCAATGATCCTTAAAATTTGAATCCACTGCCACCAGCCACCACAGTTATCACACTACAAACTGTTGACAGTGAGTAACCAAACTCTCAAATGTCTGATTCACTTTTCTCTGCAACAGATACACCAATCTTATCTCTCTTTTCGACTCGAGCAATACCCTATGTTGGTCTCTGTCAGCGGTGTCGATTAAGTAAAACCATTACGATGAGAACAAAAAAAGGTCCCCTTTGAGCAAATGGTAATATATCATCGCTTTGACGTTATGAGCTTAGGGTCTTTGGACGGGATAGTACTCTTTTGTGCCGAAAGCCATAAAATTTATTGGAGTAACGGTTGCTAGTCGAAGCAGTGAAATTTCTGCCGACTTCTGTTTTCTATTAGCCCCAATACTTTGCTACTGACACACTGATATTCCGTGAAACCTTGTTTTATTTTCTTTATTTGATACATGCGATAAATTGTCTCTTATAAATATTTTAGTACTATTTAGTTTGTCAAGTGTGTAACATAACAACAAAAAAATAAAGATTTTTGTCATGTTACAGATACACTGCTTCCTAAGGAAGTACTCGTATAAGCAAATAACATAAGAACCCAGGTCAGAAACGATCTTATTTAGGGTTTCAGAGGAACATTATGTAAAGAAATAGTAACAAAAACTATTTATTGTACACTAAGTAGCTATGAATTAGAGGATATTTCCGTGCCGTATCAAAAGGATATACTTGTAGCACAAATCCCATCACAAAAGTTTCCGGATCACCATCCACGTCTAAACCCCGCACAGGACGAACTCTCACGACCCAGGGCCATCTATCATTCGCAACAATGACCGCGGCCACGGGGTCGATCGCAGCTGACTGTAAAGCTGAACCTCCACTGCACACTATAATAATAGCTCGCATAGCTGAGCCGATTTTTATAAGACTGCCCAAAAAAGGAGTATTACGGTACCTATGTTTTCAGGGTTCATGTAGGTACATATATAAATGAAGAATTATGGTGGAACAAAGTAACTTACATACATAGGTAGGTATGCAAATTCCTTTATTCCACCATAATTCCTCAACGCCTTGACAGATAATAGGGGTATGAGTTGTATGAGTTGTCCTTAGATTCCTTACGTCATACCAAGTAACATAGGCTAGATGATCACCAGAACTGCATTTAAGGATATTTTTTACTTTTAATAAAATTATTTATTCTAGTTTGATGCTGGCATATAAGTGGCTCAACTTTACGAGCTTAGTTTACTTCGCGACGGAGGTTCCACTAACGATGTACGCGAAAGTAGCTAAACCTTCAAGCTAGGGTATAAAACTATTTGACGCATTTCAAACCATATTATGTCTTACCATATAGGTATGACTCTTGTTCTAGCTATATATATAGCTAATCACATAGCAGTGCGAGTAAGATACGCTATGGAGATGCGCGATGCGAAGCTATGGGCGATTCATCACTTGATCGTACTGCGCAGCTTCCTTCTTTCTCGTTTTGTGCAGCACGATCAACACACCTATTTAGACTGTGAACATAGAACGCGTCCTACGAATAAATATACGGTTGCTAATCCTCCTTCCGATCACTCTAGAGGTAATAGTAGGGCTCAGGGTAACTCAAACAGATACCGCACTCGCCGGAATCGAGTGCGAAGTAGTAGGACCGCTTCAACGTTCACACGGTACCGCCCGGCGGCACCAGGACGTTTTTCCCCTCAGGCCCTTCAGGCAAATTGAGCAATATACCGCTCTGCCGCTTTGTGAGTAACGCCCAAAGCCGAGGTTCGTTCCCACCTGGGAGCCCTTTGTGCTGTTACTGTTTCGGCTGTATGGCCCTCGAGGCTGTCGCCATATTTCCTCCGGTGAAGCAGTAAAGGTCGACGTAGCGACCAACTGCAAGTAGGCTTCGATAACAAAAAAAAAAATAACGAATAAATAGATTAATTAAATCCAATACCAATAAATAAGATAAACTTTCCAAACAGCATATTTCTTAGCAACGCAGCTTAGCTGAGTGGAACAGCAGCCTAAAACCCCTTGCACACTACTGCCTGTTAAAAGCAATGCCTTAGGTTTTAATAGATTTGTCCAAAATCGAATGAGTCAACTTTCTAACACAGATCATATTTTTGTTAGTTTACATTTTTGTGTTGTGTTGTGTGCAATCATATGCGACACAATTCCAAACAGATCCTTGGCCTCATTAATAGGACAATTAACTTTGATTCAAACTGGTTAATGATAGTTTTCAATATTTATTTTAAACTAGCTGTTGCTCTGCGGCTCCGCCCACGGAAAAAATATGGGTGATTATTTGAATACGTGCAAATCGCTGTTCCAGGCTAAAAGAACTATTTAAATTTCATTTATTTTTAACTTTTGGCTAACTTTGAGGTAGACCCTTATCTATTTTAACGGGGGCAGTTATTAAACTAATGTTAAATTAAATAGATTTTGTTATATTTTCAATTATCTTTCGAAATTCACATTACCATCCGTGTCCCTTTTCCCGGATTTTGACACAAAATATTTTATTTCTCTAGTTGTATCATAAAGAACGTACTTTACGCAATAAATTCTTTAAATAGAATGTTGTTGTTAAGTCCACGTTAAAATAAAAATACTCAAAGATTAGTTTACAATAGTTAAAAAATGAGGTTTAAAAATGTCCCAGCGTTACACACTCACTACCGTTCGAGAACGTTGTCACCTTAATTTCTTTGCTTCTAATTAACTTGCGCTTACCCTTAATACTTTGTCGGGCAGACTGCATCATCGCTCGTCGATCGATCGGAGCAAACATGCCAAATAATGCTTCAGTGTAGAAAATTTTGTGGTCAAAGACTCCGAATTCGATTTTATTTTTTTCACGTTCTCTTTACAGTTTGTGTGTTTAGTGGTAAGTAGATGTATAACATTGCATTAATAAGGTTTTATTATAGACATTTAACGGTTTGTTTTAAATATTTGTAGGTTTCAAAACAGTAAGTAGTACGAAACGTGATCAAAATGAACAAACATCTAAATTTCTAATTACCATTTTGCTATTTACCATATTATACCATTCACTGTTTACGAATATGGTGCGGTACGGTAATTAGCTAATATGAATGGTGATGAGAAATTATATTTTAATTTTATTTGCTGACTACTGTTATGTTATTTTTATACGTTGTGAGTTATTATGACGACTAATATGCCAGCGGAACTAAAATAACAACTACCCCAGGAGGGTACCAGTACCAGAGAATCCCCCCCTGAGCCTATAAGCTCAGGCTGCAATATGTATGCTGGGGAGGGCACAGTGCCGCTCATTTCTCTAGCGATAAAGTACAGGCATCCCCTTCTACGCTTTCTATAAACTTCACTAATATTATTAGGGGACTCCATTCCAATCATAACGTCGTCCACCATCACCTCGAGACGGCAAGGTCTGACCTGCTCTTTTTCTCTGAGACGAAAATATCCTTCCTAGCTGACACTTTGTATCTGTTAGACCCGGGTTATAATCTGGAACACAACTTTGTGCACTAAGCCGGAGTGTGCGTGTACGTTGGTGAGGGTATTTGCTGTCATTGCCTAGTGAATCTTGATGGTAGGGATCTGTCTATCATCTGGCTGCGAGTAGAATGCGTTGACCGCATTCTTTTTTATGCATGCCTGTACAGATCCCACAGCGGGGACCTCGAGACCGACCGGCTGATCGAGCACATTCAGACTGTAGCTGACACCCTTCTCGCACAGGTCCCTTCCGCCGAAATTGTGGTTCTGGGTGATTTCAACGCCCACCACATCGACTGGCTTGGATCAAATAGAACCGACCACGCGGAAAGATCTGTACGCTACTTCGCTTTGGCCTACAACTTAACGCAGCTTGTTTCCACGCCCATGCCCAGACGTGAACGACCAGTTCCCATCCTTGTTGGACCTCCTACTAACTTCGCATCCTGAGCACTACTGGAAAGAAGTATCGTGCCTATTACGCATGTCACACTTACCAGTTACTGGTTCTCGCTGCATATGGCACAACAGATCGGCAGATTAGGATGGTTTGTTTTTCGCTGGATGATCCCAGCGCCTATGCTGACGCTGTCGCCGATGTGATACTGCAGGGGATGGAATTATCCATTTCAAATTCTGCAGTGCCTATCGGTGGAGGGTCCAAGCTCTGGGTCTCTATTTGTTATTAATTCATCATTATAATTACTATATTAGATATTGATTTAAAGATTTTGCATGCCTAGATAGGTTAAAAGTGAGATTCACACATATTATTTAACAACTGTATTTTCTTGTAACACTTTTACTGCAAATAATCATTCATTCATTCATTTATTCTGGTTTGGGGGCCTTGGCGTTCGGCATCTAGCCAGAAACAGGACTCTTACCAAGCCTGGGCTGCAGAGCGGGCTACCGCTGATCCAAATACGAATGAAAAAATATAACTCTGCCTCCAGGTCCTACAAAAGCCAAATGGCTGCTGTAAGGCCTAGTTCATCGGCAGAGTTGGCGAGAGCCTATCCCGTCATCCCTTTGGAAGTCATGAGTTTTGGTCTCTCGCTGAAACTGTCCAGGGTAACTTCTGTCGGCCATCGCTCCCACCTCTACGCAGGGCTACGACTCTTTTTCCTACTCCCCGAAAGACAAAACCGACCTACTGACCTCTCTTTTCGCGGCGATCTCAACCCTTGATGACCAGGGAAACACCCTCCATTAATCCCAAAGTGTAGTGCTTCTATGCCTGACGTCCGCTTCGTGCAAAGTACTGTGCGCAAAGTACTCCGTTCCCTGAACATCAACAAGTCGTGCGGGCCTGATGGCATCCCCAGCTGTCGTGCTAAAAACATGAGCCCCTGAGCTGGTATTGGTTTTGACGCGGTTGTTTTGGCTCTCCTACTCCTACTTCCGAAATCTTGAAGATCGGCCCTTATGCACCAGATCCCTAAAAAAGGAGATCGCTCAGATCCGTCGAACTACAGGCCTTTTGCCATAACCTCCATACTATGCGAAATAATGGCAACCATTATTAATCAGCAGCTTCTAGGGTATCTTGAGGATCACCAGCTGCTAAGTGATCGCCAATATGGATTCCGTCGCAGCCGCTCAGCTGGTTATCTTCTTGTTTATCTAACACATCGTTGGGCTGAGGCAATTGAGTGTAAAGGCGAGGCTGTGGCTTTAGTTTGAACGTGGCGAAGCTTTTAATCGGGTATGGCACAAGGCGTGTCTCTCCAAATTACCTTCGTACGGGTTTCCCGAGTGATTTTGCGCAAGGCTGGACAGCTTTCTCCGGGAACGTAGCATAAAGGTCGCTATAGACGGATCATGCTCTGAATCCAAACCTGTGAAAGCTGGCGTCCCCCAAGTCCTGTCACCCACACTGTTCATTCTGCATATCAATGACATGTTGTAAATCAGCAACATGCATTGTTATGCAGATGACAGTACTGCTGATTACTTATATCATGGACGTGCTAATCTCTCTCTCGTGAGGCTTCTGAGGAGTGTCGAAACAGGATTGCGTTTGACGTTAACGTGTCTCTTGAGCGAGTCTCGGAATGAGTCTTAACCTAGTCCAATACCACCCCAACAAGACACAAGTCTGTGAGTTCTCTGCCAAGAAACCCCTTTTGCGATAGAGCCATTTTGAAGGCACTGCCCTAAATGCGAAGCTAAGTATTGGAATTCTGGGGATCGACATTTCGAGCGAGGTTCAGTTCGGTGGTCATTTAATTTTGGAGGGTAAATTTGAAATTGAAATTATACTAATTAAGTGCGACACCTAAAGCCAATAAACCTGATTTTCAATTATTTTCTTTCGTTTTTTCCTGAAATCTACTTACCATTTCATATTTTTCTCTTTACCATTTTTGAACATAATTACCATTTGTTTAAATTCATCATTACCGTTTGTATAAAAAAATAATAGCTGAAAACTGAAAAACTAAAAGAGTTTTTAGTGGCCCTCCCGAAGAATATTGTATGGATAGAATCAAAGAACGCCTTTAACATATAAAGAACGTTCTATGAGCAAAATTTTTACGATCTCTTTTATTAGGCCAAAATGAGCATCTTCAAATAATCACCCTATCATATGTTTATCATACAAACTTTAACACGCCATTAAAGTCCCCAGGTCAAATTTTGTAAGAATATAGCCTATGTATGACCCTCAGATTTATGTGTTTTGAGGTTTGACCTAAACTATATCCATACTAAATTCCATCAAAATCATTCTAGCAGTTAAGTTGTGAAAGAGTAACAGACAGACCAACAAACTTAGTATAGAAGTATCGATTACAAAACTTGTCGAAAGCCTTCTAGGTCGGGTGTGTGCAGAAGCAGAGGAATCTATTGAGCACATTATGTGTGAGTGTGACTCGCTGGCTAACATGCGACTGGCCCTCTTTGAAACTGCGTATCCGGAACTGGAGGACTACAGACACATCCACAGACCACCTACCCCACGTGGGGTAGGTGGTCTGTGGGCACATCGCAGCAGGTGATATCCTGAAGCTTAAGCAGTTCTTCTTCAGGAATCCCGCTGTGTGTGAGTAAGGCTTGGGGGTAAGTACAAAAGGGTCCAAGACTCGACGTGCTACCGTAAACATGGACCCCGCAGCAAGATAAGATAAAACATGGATTACAAAAATTTACATTTATCATCCCGTTTAGCCGTGTGGTTCCCGGGTTAGAATAGGACCACTCCATCTCATTCCATGGATGTCGTAAGAGGCGACTAAGGAAAATGCTTCCGATGGGCAGCAGCGTCGGAAGCTCACAAAGCCAAAAAAAACTGCGCTCGCCAACCCGCCTGCCAAGCGTGGTGAGTATGGCAAATCCCCCCAAAATCTTGGGGGAGACCTTTATCCAGCAGTGGATATTTTGCGGTTGTAATGATGATGACATTTATCATCATCATTTCGAGTCAAAATGGCAAAAAATAGATTGTTTATTATTTCAATTACTTACATTGAATTGATCAAATAGCAAAAATATATTTTTATTATTCCAATTTATTTCCAATCAAAAAATTTAGTTGGCATAGAAATTACATATAATCAAGTCAACACACATATCTACATCTGATCTGGTACCTATAAGTGGTACATACATATCAATCCTATTACATTAAACTATACGCTATTTGTTAAAGACATCCAGAACAAAATTAGTATCAATATTACTACATATTTCCATCTTAGCACGTGCTGCCAAATTGTTATTGTTTGTAACATTTACCTCCCATCAGTCTCTTTGAAAATCATTTTTACTATATTACATAGTACGTTACTGTAATCGTCACACCCATTATACTCTAGTTCACGGCAAGTACCTACATAATATCTCGATGAGTTCACGGCGTCCTTTGAATTGGCAAATTATGTGTTAGTTAGTATGTATTAGGCCAAAGATTTCAGACACTTTTTTGTTTGTTAAGTAGAATTTTCCACAATATCTTAATGAGTTTCATATCAGGACGGCCAAAGACCTAAATAACGCGTTTAAGAATTTGTGGTTTTTCGAACCAGATAAACAAATGCTATGTTTACTGGCACTCCTGTATACAAATAAATTTAAAATACAAAATTTACTTAATAACTTTTAAATTACTATATACTTGTTAAATCAAAAAGCCATTATCAAGATTGTATATGTCTTAATTATGATAGATTAATTATTTTTTTATTCTAAAAATAATATTTCGGCAAAAAAAATCAATTAAAAGTCTTTTTTTTTTCAATTAAAAGTGTCGACGTAACGCAAAGTTTCGTTCGTTTAATCACCAAACCCATAACTTTAACTCAAGACGATTTCGGATAAGCAATTGTGACAAGCGTTTTAGCTACCGAAACAAATTTCGGTGTATTATCTCCTGTCCACTATCGGAGACCCGGTATGTGAGCCTTATCAAGCACACAAGTAAACCGGACTACTGTACCTACGTCAAGTCCACACACACACACAGAGGACTAAAGTCATTACCAAATTAACGGCAATCAGGTGAAGAAAAAGCATTTTGTAAACAATTCTCAATGAGTACGGTCGCCTAGGTGCTTAGTGATTGACTATGACGACATTATTTCGAACGTAACTGTTTTTGTGATAAGTGATTAAGGAATTTGTTGGAAATGTCTACTTCGTCTGCCTCACCTCCAAGCCTGCAATCTGATCAAGAATTAGAAGACTCGAGGGATTCGGTATCATCTGAATTTTCTGGTACAGTCATACCAAAATATCAAAACAGTCAAATTTTTGATCCAACCCAAAAAGGTGATTTCAAAAGTGGCATTACGTCTCATGGCGTTGAAGACATACTTTCTGAAAGTGCTAGTTATGGTGTCAGTGATAATGTATTTGTAGACTGTAAACCGGAAATTCTTTCATCTATACCTCACTCATTTGTGCAAGATTATAACTCGAGAGATTCAACTGGATTCAGTATTCAAGATATCCTTGGATTGCATCAAACATATAATCCGCCTAATGTGCAAGAAGAATTGGAACCAAGATACGATTATCAGATACCAAATTATGACAACATAAGTAACAGTTCTAACAATAATAACTATGGATCTGGTAATGAAGAAGCATTAGCTGAAGATTGCATCGACAAAAGCAACAACATGTTTAGTTCCGCTGCGACACAACTTGGAAATCCAGTCGCTTACAGTCGAAACTATGCGATTAATGAACCTGTTCGATATCATTCAAAAAGCGGTTTTAGCGGCGACGACGTTGCTAAAGATCCTGGAAGAGAAATCAACGAAATACATGAATCTAGTTTTCCCAGTCAGGTAAGAAAGTACAATGCAATTTGAACCTAATTCTGTCCACATAAAATAAACTACAGTAGCAACAAAGATACTGCTACCTATTGTAATTTACCACAATAAAACCGGATCCATAATGACAATTTAATTTCTTTAACAGAGGTTATTAAGAAGTAGGCTGGTTGTAACTTATTTTATCGCCAATCATTCATAAGGAGACACATATTTGAATTTTTTTTTGGTGATTTCAGAACGAACTTCCATGGAATAACAGAGCAGCATCAAATAATCCTGTAACAGCAACGAGGACGGCATCATCCCTGTCTGGAAACGGTAATTACGACACCTGATATAACCCTTTATTTTTTTTATTATATATGTATATATTTTGTTATATACGTACATAATTCATATTAGAGTTTTATTTAACGCTTATTTTTATTATTACAGAAATGTCATCTGAGCCTTCATCGTATCAAAAGGGATTTACAAAGAGGGCACGCACTGCATATACTAGTTCACAGCTCGTAGAATTAGAAAATGAATTTCATCAAAACCGTTATCTATGTCGACCAAGACGCATCGAACTTGCCAACTACTTACAGCTATCAGAGCGACAAATTAAGATTTGGTTTCAAAATCGAAGGATGAAATACAAGAAGGATAATAAACACAATAAGCCGTCGTCGTCAGTGGATGATAACAGTCCCTCCAGTTCTAAGGAGATGTCACCTGCTCAGGATCACAAGATGAGCCATGGAAGAAGCTGCGGAGGACACGATAGACACAGGCGACTTCTAACTGATAATCATACTAGTCATCATAAAGTATTTATGTCATCTAACGATTCCATATCAAGACCACCCGAATATTCTTCGATCGGTTCACTCAAATCTGTGATAAAAAGCCCCCAAAATACGATTGAGCTACCATCGTATACTCCAAATCTGTCTTATTCATCATACTACACAGCAGGCACAAGCAGGGCCGCTTACTCACCGATGTCGGAGGTTTATCGATACTCTAACGATGAGTCACTGCAGCCAAATTCTAATACACTGGCCACTCTGCCATCCGATAGCTACGTGCCTAATGGAGTCAACTTGAAGCTAAACGACGATTTGACTCGATACACTGCCACATCATCGTACTACAATCCCCTATCAACTGGAGTAGTGATGCATCCTCCAACATCCGAGGCATATGGATTCAATTCGTCAATATCGACGTTGTCAGCACCGACCTATGAAGACAGTAGTTTACATTCTAGAAACCCTAGCTTGTCTCTAACTCAGGACCCTTACTATTCTTACTTAGCTCCACCGGATACTACAAATCAACATACTTCTTCGTCTACAAGCAAGTATTCATCATACATTTCTTTGTAAATTATACCAAAGAATTGCCATCAAAAATTAATTATGTAGTGTTTTAGTTATGTTTTTTGTTTTGTTTTTATTTTGTGATAACTAAAAATCATAGATATGATAATCCTAGAAATATTGAATGATTTGAAAAAATGTGGTAAATACTGATGCATAAGTACATTTGTTTTTTTTCGAATTCCAAATTTAATTAATACCTACTTAAAAACTGTAAAAGCTTATAATTATGTTATATTACTTAGAACAAAGTATGTGCCTATTAAATATTTTCTAATGTTTATTGCGGTATTTTATTTGGGTTCCGTTCATCAAAAAGAAAAAAAATTTAACCATTGTGGGATGAGTTTGTCTATCAGACTAACGACCAATCAAGACCCTATTTCTCAGGAACACCTAAAGGCATGAAGTTGATATTTATATGAAATTAGCATTTGTCCGCGAATCGTGAATTTCCCACGGGAACAATGCTTTTGGTAAGTGCTTTTGGTCCTTCTCAGTACTTCTTACTATGTGTATGCGAAATTTCAGGAAGATTGGTTCAGTAGATGAAGCGTGAAGAGGTAACGAACAAACAAACAAATAAACTCACTTTCGCCTTTATAATATTAGTTAGGATTATTGGGTCTACGGTCTGTCGGCTACGCAATTTTTTGTGCCTAAAAATCTATATGATAAAAAGTTATATGCCATGGTCGCCATTGATGAGTAGGTATTAATAATAATAATAATAATAATAAAGTCATTTATTTCAGGCACAATTATAAATTATAAAATAAAATACAACAAGACCCATATCTTACACAAACATAAATGTCTAAATAAACACTAAAATAAATAAATTAAATTATAATTTTTGAAATAGTAACAAGTACTTATTTACTATTTCCGTCGCGGTGCACGGAAAGCCAATATTTTAAAATAGGGCTGCTCAGATACTCGGACAGCGTTCGAAGAATCTCGTTGTCAGAGTTACGAATTCGAGTCCAGAACGCCGCGACTCGCGACCTAATTATTGCGAAATAGTCAGGAACCCCGGCCGCGGCGAACATGCCCGACGCGCTGCAATAGCGAGGCAACCTCATCAGGATGCGGAATGCATTATTATACTGCACCCTGATAGCGCTACGCTTTTGCTTGGTGCAATTGACCCATAGTTGACTCGTGTAGAAGCATTGGCAATATGCTCTAAACAGAGTCAACTTCACCCGGTTTGAACACCGCGCGAATCTGCGCGCGATCATGTTACACCGCACGGCCAGGGCCCTGCGCTCGCGCTCCACGTCCGCGTCATCACGGAGATTCTCTGACACTATGTGACCCAAGTACCTGAACTGCCCCACTCTCTCTACTGAAGCTCCATTCAGATAAACTGGCGGTACCTTTTCCGGGCCTTTTCCTTCCGCAAAAACCATGAATTGGGTCTTTGCCACGTTATATTTGAGACCATGTCTCAAAGCATACCGTTCACAAATCCCCAATAACATTCTAAGACCACTGATGGAGGGGCTGAGGAGCACCATATCATCAGCGTAACTGATATTGTTTACACATAAAGAGCCAATATGACATCCGATTTTGCTACTCCTCAGCTCCTCAATCAGTTGGTTCACATACAGACTGAAGAGGTCCGGAGAGGTTAGCCCTCCCTGACGAACACCGCACTCTAACCTATAATCGTTAGACGCGCTGTCGCCCCATCTCACATAATTAGTTTGGTTGTCGTACCAGTATCTCAACAGATTAGCTGTAACTTTAGGTACATTAGACTCGCCTAGCTTTTGCCATAGTAAATCATAATTCACCAGGTCAAAAGCGCTGCTGAGGTCCAAGAAACATGCATATACCGAAGTGTATCTTTTAGTGTAGTAACTAATTGTACTTTTTAAACTAAAAATTGCTGAATCTGTTGAGAGCCCGGGACGAAACCCAAACTGTGCATCGTCTATTGTTATGCCTTGCTTCAGTGAGGGAGACAGAACGTTTTCCAATATTTTACCCACAATCGTTCCCAAAGAAATCGGTCTATAGTTTTTCATACTGGAAAGATCGGCTGTCCTGCTCTTTGGTACTGGAATCACCACAGTCCTCATAAGGTTGGGAGGTAGGTATGCAGAATTAATACAGAAGTTAAAAAACTCAGCTAATATATAGTACACACTGTCGCCGGCGTAGGCAATGTGCTCCACGCTCAGTCCGTCAAATCCTACCGCCTTGCCGCGCTTCATAGACTTCACTATTTTCTGAATGTCATCTGGTGAAACTAAATAGACATCGCTATCATCAGGAAGAATACTTTGCGTGCGCCCATCACTCACGCCGTTGACAGGCAATGGGTTCAATTTAAATTTTTTTGCAAATAATTCGGCAATCTTTTTGGGATCATGTACCCCTTCAACACTCGCAGCTAAATTACTTTTATAATTTAATTGCTTAGTGGCATTCCAGAAACTTACAAAATTTTTATTCACTTGATGGGCAGCCAGGATGTCCATACGTATCTGTTCTTCATTCTGCATACACCATTTGAGCTTATTTTTAAATATTTTTCGAGATTCGACCATCTGTTCATAAATTTGCCCTTCCTGAGGTTTATCATGGGATACCCAAATATTAAAGTAAATTCTTGCCCTCTGGTGACTATCACTAACGTGGTAGTTCCAGCCCGTAACCTGTTTAGGCTTTTTCCGTGCAACACGACAGAAGCTTGTTTTTGCAGCTGATTGCAAGGTTAAAATAAAATTATTATAAAAATCGTCTAATAAACTACAATGACTAGCACAAAAATAAAAACGGATAATATCACAGTTACAGCATTGACTAGATAGTTGAAGGGCTACTAAACTATTTGAACATAGCATTGAGTATCTCTGTATTTCATCGACCTTTCGTTTATCCCACATAACATTTTGTACTAATAAATTATCACTTTTCACTGACACTTTTTTGGTTACCGAACTCATTTTGCACTTTAACACCAGCGGGTAATGATCTGACCAGAGCACATCCAGGTCTACAGCAGCTGAGGTCACAGAACCCCGCGCTGCGGCAGACACAAGGCAGTGGTCCAGCCAGCGCCTCACACCCTTTCCATTATTTACGTGTGTATATGTATCAGCCGGCAACAGATCTGTGTCAATACATGTGAGAGCGTGGTCCATACAAAAAGATAGCAACTCGTTTCCGAATCTTGTCCCAGGATGTGCGTTAAAGTCGCCAATCACGTACACAGTTTCAATTTCCATGTCATTTATTAGGGCTCCAATATCACCTAAACAATTTGTAAAATTGATCAGAGACTCCTCATTTTTCTTGTCGAAGGGTAAATAGGCATTTATAATTAAGACAGACCTTCCGTCTAAGTCAATACGGATAGCTGCCAATCTATCGCTCGCACAGTCAATCACTGATACATTGGGGAAAAAGGACTTACGCCACATAATAGCTAGGCCACCATATGGTCGCCCATTTATTATTTTTACTGCGGTATCAATAGAAGATTTGGCGAAACTCCCAAACTTATCGTCAATAACATTTATATATCCTAGGTCGTGTGGGAACAACCATGTCTCTTGCAACAGTACGATGTCCATGTATTTACACATATCCCTTATTTGTTCCGTCGAACGCTTAATAGACTCGCAGTTAAAAGTACCTATTGTTATTATGTCATTAATAACCTTATCCATATTATTTATTATTGTGTGCGGTGCGAGGCAATCGTTCACGATACCGTCTGTATACCAGGCCGGCGGGCCAGAATGCAGCGTTTAGGAAAGTGGACAGCTTGCTACAAGGTATTTTTATACGGAAAGAATTAAAAGAGGTTTCGTGGTTCTGTTTCAACATCTCCACACTGAGGCATTCCTCTCCCATGTCTTTGATATGCTCCAATATAGTAGACTCAGTTACATCCCTTGTAGTCCGCGACACATATATGAAGCATTGAGATTCGGCTACCTGTATTTTGCAACCAGTGCTTAGAGTCCCACGCATATTGGTAATCTTTGTTTTACGTTTCTTCTTACTAACAACGGTAGTAAATGAATTATCATCGTCCGTATTTGCAGGTAGTATCGGTGATTCTCGTACTCCGGAGTCAATGTTCTTGGGTAACGTATTTTCGACCGTATTGATACATCTCACACGGTCGGCTTTTGTATGGAGCGGTCGTTGTTTACCTGAGATTATGTCTCGGTACGTCGGGGTATACGCCGAGTCCGCGTCAACAACATGTGCCTGCGTTTGCGTCTGGGTTTGCGTTTGGGATGGTTTAATCATAGGCGATTTTAGCGGAATTAACTTTTTGGGTCTTTTAGGTGTTGTTGGCACATTTTCGACGTTAACCACTTCATGACGTTGCTGGACGGCCGTATGTAGTATGGATAATTCGGACGTAACTTTGGACTCAAAATCTACCATATGGCTTTTCATAAATGACATGTCTTTCAGCAGGCGTGTAACGTCCACATGATCGAAAGTTACTGGCGGCAAGCGGTTCAGATCATGAGCCACAAATAGTGGTTGGCTATTCGGATCTACTTCTTTTAAAATTTTTATAACATCTTTTATATTCTTCTTTCTCTTGTCTTCTCCTTTTCTTTGAATATTTCTGGTTCCATCTCCACATTCTTTATATAGTATGTTTTTCCCTTCTTCCACCTCTTCATCAGAGTAGTGGGATGCGCAGATCTGAATTATACTCAATTCGTCAATATCTTTTATTTTGTTTTGAACAAACGTCAAAAACTCGTTCACAATTAAATTCGTCATCTTCTCTTCACTTGGACCACACGTCAATATGAAGATAAATTTATTCACTTTTATTTAACTGACGACACGGCCGATCGCCACCGCGTCCGCGCGCAACCTAGTATTATACTAGTTATCCTAAAATTCCCAATACCAAGATAAAATTAAAAAAAACTCATCTTAGTTCATTAATTTCAAGTACGTAGATCTTTGCATGTGCAAAATTTCCTGTTCCCGAAAGTTTCTTCCTTTGAAAATTTCCTAAAATTCTCAGAATTTTCTTGGGTTTTTAGGAAAATGTTTCGTTTTCGAGAATATTTCCGAGAGATTTCAAAGAAACTTTCCGCTGTTTCTTTGAAAATTTCGGGAACGGCACATCAATAGTTGCATGCTTGAAATGTATATATCCATAGACAATCCTCCCACTAATATTGTTGCAGCCTGTGGTTGCAGCTTAAAATAAAAACAACAACAGTTTACATGTTTGCAACAGATTTGCATTGGTGAGGTAGGTTACAATAAAATAACGTGTTACTCGACTTTGGTCCATTGCAGATCATGAGGCTCATGGCCAGAGATAAATTAACGTAATATTCAAACATAATATATGATGGATTCGAAAACCGTTTGGTCGAGCTAAATATTAGTAAAGTCACAGACAACTCATAACTGCAGTCTCATCTTGTGGACTTCTCAGTGTCGTGTTGGCAAACAGGGTACTAAAATAGTAGGTACATCAGTGACATAGATTTAATAATTATTCATAGTTCCACCTTCTCTCACCAGATGGCAGTCGACAAGTTAAAGGTGTTTTGGAGGTTGAAAATGGATTACCATCTAAAAGGTAGTAAGTGCGGCCGGCCCGCAGAAATCAGAATAAAAGCAACATCAGGTAAAAACGTCCAAACTAAAGAACACCTACCTGGTAATACATTCGTGTTTGAATAAAATAAATTTAAAAATCAACTGCGGTTTTACAATTATCTTAAACATAACACAATATTTATTATTTAGAAAATATATTTAAAAAAATAACAATAAAATTATCAAAACAAGTATCCATAAAATAGTTAATTAGGGTTTCTTCGAGTGTCAACAAAATCGTTAAGAAGGTAAGGTGATAAAAGGATTAACTATTTTCGGTAATTAGTGAAAATTTAATAAAAAAGGATTGCAAGGAGAAGTGGGGCTAATTACAGGGACACGAAATTTGTATAAAATGAAGTTAAATTAGAACAACCCCATCATTTGCCACCAGTGTCTCGCAACGATGTATTCTCAATCTCAGTTTAGTGCTAGCCCTGTGAACGATGACGTCACAGTTGTTGAGAACATATTATCTGAACTATTTAATAACACAGATATTCAGTATACCTGGAACGGTGATGTGTATCCGGAACAGATTCCAAATAATCAGGTATTATTTTAAAACCATATATAGCATTTTTTCCTTGCTATCAATTTTAAATTACCTCAGTGTAACATTATTTATACGTCTTGTTTCAGCCTCATCAATGGATTCCACTTCTGGAATCCGTTGATGAGGCTGAAACAAGACGCTAGCTATATCTTTAAATGTAAATATTCATCAATCACTCGAGGTACATTTTCCAATTGAACGTTATATTTGTTAATAAGTCTTTAAATTTAAACATAAGTTTTCTAATATCTCATATTTATTTTTAGGAGCCAAACCCAGTTTACCAAAATGTCACTGGAGGTGTACCAGTATTTTCCTCCAATGTTTATCAACAAGCAAATTGTTATGACATCTCTCAGACTTACTCATTAAACCAATCAAGACTTATTTCTGTCCAAAATACATTTCAGGTAAATACATTTTTATCTCGTTTACACCAATTATAACTTTACTGTATTCTCTATTTATTGTGATATAATAGTATTTTATTACAAGATATTTTTTTTTTTCAGGAGCAATCACACCAACCAATACTTTCATGTCATCTGATTCCACAAGAAAACATTAGCACTACTCAACAGAGACTTTATCATCCTCAAATTAATTGTAAGTTTGTCGAACATTTGCAAAAATATGAATTATTATAATTGCGTTATAACAAAATATTAATTTACTTTTTATTTTATTAGGTGTCAACAAAAAGGCTGGTCTTAAAGGTATTGGCAAACGCAAGCGCAAAAGGACCATGTTTACAACTGAGCAAGTAGCAGTGTTAGAAAAAGTTTTCCTAACTAAGCCATATATCAATCGAGACGAAAGGCAAACCTTGGTAGAAGAGCTGCAAATAAATGACAAAGTCATAAAAGTTTGGTTTCAAAATAGACGCCTAAAAGAGAAGAGAGAAGCGGAAGAGGCTGCTCAAGAAATGTATTCTCCAGACGCTGAAGCAAGTGAAACACTATATCAATTTGACGAACTTTCATATGTGGAATCTCAATTAAATCAGACAGATAAATTTGGATATGTTACTTTGGACAACAGAGCAATAACTGGATTAATCAATGTTATTGACAATCTTTTGTCTCAAGAAACTGAAGTTATTTTGAAAGAAGATAATCAAGATTGTATTGTTTCAGAAAATGTCCAAAATGAAAGTAATAATAGTAACAGTGCCATATACGAACCTATATCTCCTGCATCATCTGAATGTACCAGTAGCGAGGAGTCTACAAGCTATGAACCATTTGAGCCTAAAGAGACATTGCAAAGAATTTTCGATATTCAGGAGTTTTTAGTGTTTAATAAAAAAGACTGTTCATAACCACTAATTGTAATCTAGTTTTTAAGTAGTTTATAAGTATTTATGTATGTTATAAGTATTTGGTCATTTATGTGTAAATAAGCTTTATTTATGTTTTTTTTAAATAAAACTTTTTAAATTACTCTGAAAACATGAGTTTTCTTTTTATTGCTATTGCTAAATTCACATCAATAAGACATCTACACAAGTTTGTAAAAAAAAGCTATTGATCTAGAATTTAAACTCAATGACAGTCACATGCATTCTGATGTTGCTCTAAAATCGTTTATACACCCTAAAGTAAAAATAAATAACATGTATCAGCAAATAATAATAATAGTATTTAGTATCAGGCGAATAACTTTAAAAATACACACTTAATTCCTGATACTGCTGGCAATTTGTAATTTCGCGTATTGTATTTTTTCTTTCATTATGTTTATATGATATTGACGATATTGAGTTTGGTCGACAAACGTGTTGAAGACTGGCATAAGGAACCCTACACACCAAGCCATTACTAAGAAATAATTACGTGCGTGAGTCGCCGCAAACACGTTTGGTGTGTTGCCTCCTTAAAAAATACATAATACACTGCAAATTATTTCTCGATTAATTAGAAAGGATTAAAATTAATAACATTCAAAAACAGTTCAATTAATTTCTAAAACAGAAAATAAATCAATGATTGAGATTATAAAAATCGAAACGTCATTAATATAATCGAATGTAGGTTAGTAAAATCAGCCGTTAAAATATATTTTAATCTACCCTACCGCTAAAAGTTAAATTCATTGCCTTTGTCTTCTCTGCTGATTTGTACGCTAAAACGATTTTATCAATATTTTTTTAAGAAATCAGTGAACAATTATCAAAAATGTTTCATAATATGTTAATGACGGCGTTAACACCTCTTGGCAATACAAATGAGGTAAGTTCGCGGCACTAATCATCAGTAAGCTGATATTGAATTTATGTACATATTCGTTTATGTGACTAATTATATAATTTTTATCCTATCTAGATAAGTTGTATTTGCGTATGCTATTTAGCATTTGAATTCCCAATCATGAAAAAAAATGATTTAATCTTTTATAGGATAGATAAAGCCTTGGTCGTCAGGACCACAAAATGGAGGACAAGGACAATGTGATCCTACCAATTTTAGGTTTTTATTCATCCAAATAGACATTTTCCGAAAATAAATTTAACTGTACTGAACTAATATTTTTGATAAATAAAGTGAGAAAAGTATAACTGTCGTGATTGTAAACAAAAATTATTTTCATTACTAACTGCTCCCCTTGTACTTGGCTAAGCTCCGCGGGAATTTCGGGATAAACGGTACCCTATGTGCAATTTCAGCATTTATTCTACATATTTACTGAAATCCATCCAGTAGTTTTTGCGCGAAAGGAATCCATTTTATCCATTCTTTCAAAATTTTACGTTTTATTAATAAGATTAATTTCTTTCAACAGGTTCGACAATGGGAAAATATGCCGTTTACCACCGTGTGGCCAGAGCAAAAAGTAAAAGAAAAAGGTATGTATCCTATAAGTTTTCAACCAGGGTATTTTTTATCTAGATCTACTGGTGACAGACACATAATCCCTATCATTCTAAACACATCCAATCATCCAGTAATATTTGCTTATTTTACAGTCAAAAATACTATTCATATTATTTAAGTCGTTATTTTGAACCGAAAGTTTGATTTTTTGTGTGTTTGTTACTCAATCCCAATCCACCTCTGCTTTTGCAGTTTTATTAGCAAGACTTTCATAGGTACTTACGTATCTTGTACACATGATGGAATATAAGTTATCTATAATTTCAGACCCAGAAGTACCAATATCAAGAATAGTCAGAAGAAAGCCGAAGAGACTGCGGACAGCATATACGACAGAACAGTTGAAAATTCTGGAGAAAACTTACACTCGCTTTAAGTACATCAACGTCGAATGCCGAAGGGAACTTGCAGCCTCCCTCAACATCGGAGAGAAGAGCATCAAGGTCTGGTTCCAGAACAGAAGAATGAAAGAAAAGAGGGAATCATCCGAATCGAGCTGCGACTCCTCTAGTGAGGTATCCCGTGAGATGTCACCACCGCACATACAAAAACCAAAACCAGTTTTTGATTATACTAACGCTCCACAAAAAAATACAGATAATTTGGAAGAACCTCGTTATGAATTACCCGTTTTTCACGTCCAAGCTTATCCTAACCAATTTTATGGTCAAAGTTGGGTTCCAACTCAATATCAAGATAACTATCAGAATGTGATGTCTTCTACGGATCAAACAGAGTCGTTTGCTAGAGAAAGTGGTGTGTATCCTACCCAATACTATCCCAGTTCGGCTGACTACAACTATTCAGAAGGCAATTATGTACATGATAATAATGTAATGAGTTCGGACTACTGGTCCCCCAATGGTTTCGATTTGAGTTATTTTCAACCTAATTATTAATTTAATTTAAACTAATTTAGATTGTAATAAAACCTAATTTATTAAATATTATAATTTATTAATTAGAATAAGTGAGTAATAATTTATTGTACAACTTGTACCAGTACTTATTTTAAGCTATTTATTTCAGAGATGTTATTTATAAAATTAAATTGTTTTAAACTTTAAAACTAAATATATTTAAGCAATATTAAGAATGTGTAAAAATTATAGTGTGTGAACTATATTGTAACCTAAAATATATTGTACTGTATAGAGAGATATGTGAATAAGTTTTTATATCTTTACTTGCTAAGTAATAATTTCTTTTTCAGTTATAATTTTCTGATTTTTTCTTTGATTACTACGGTGATTTTTACCTTAAGTACTTACCTAATTTATTTTTCGCGAATTCGTTCTTATCTTACTTTGTTATCTTACTAGAAATGACATGTTTTAGATTGTAAATTTTAATAATAAATAAAAATAACAAATAACAGAAACTTTTATTCCGACAAAAAAATTACAAATCATATTTACCATTCCACCTCTAAAGTAGGTATCGTTAACATTGTTTACTTAAACGCTAAAACTTGGTATAGTTTTGAAAGGGAACAGCAGTAATTATATATTGGGGTGGAGGAGGCTGAGCAGCTTCAGATAAATTCACCGCATTTTGTACGTTCGAATGACAGTCACAATTACAAGTTTTCTTCGGTACTGCCTGTTCTTGAGATATAGGTAAATTTCCTTGTAGATTGCTAGATATTGTGACAGCAGATGCTCCAGTTGACATTATCGGCATAACATTTAGAGGTTTCCATAGCATGTTCCCCGCAGGCAGATACGGCTGGGCATAATTTGCAACATAAACAGGTTGAAATCCAACATTGCTTGGAGAAATAGTTTTAGGAATACTGTCATATTCTGGCTTAAACCTGTGTTTATTGTAAGATAAGTCCTCGGGAGCATTTTGTGTAAAACTCTTGCTATTTTCAGATTTATCCTGTTTTATCACTTGCAATGGTGGATCTTCAAATTTCATTTTCTTGTGTAATTGACTACTGTACATTAAATCACTTCTATATTTTTTGCATAAATCAATAGAGAATTCAGCTGATGACTTGTAACTTGAAGGCATGCTGTTTGTCGTAACTGGCGACAAAGCTCTGTAGTCCACATTAAGTGCTGTTGATGCTGACTGATCATGTTTTGGTGATAATTCTTTGTAAAATACCGCCTTCTGAATTTCTTTTGGTCCTTCGGGATGATAGGTCAAAGTTTTTTCACTAACATTTGCTGTACCTTCCAATGTCGTAAGCAGTGGCAATGGTTTGCTGCGTTGATCGTTAGTTGATGGTATATCTGGTACATTATTTAATGGCTCATTAGTAAATTTGACATTCCTATTTTGATCATCAATTTCTGGTTCTTTGATTACTGTTTCTTTCTTTTCTTTCATTCGACGATTTTGAAACCAAATCTTGACAGCTCTTTCGGGAATATTCAAAGCACTTGCGACTTCTTTACGATGAGCATTACCAATGTATGGAAATTTTCTGAACTCCTTCTCCAAATAGTTCACTTGCTCAGTTGTGAAAGCGCTTCTATATCTCTTTCCTTTCTTCAAAGAAAAACTTTCTTTCGTGCGGTCCATCTAAAATAAAATACGTTAATTAATATAACAAAATATTATTAAAATTCTTATAATCTTAAAATTGTAATGTTTCATGTCATAGTATATCACCAAAGTTTCTGGACTCGAGGATGGATAACCTACATTGATATAGGTATATCTAGTTCCCCCATAGCATTGGTAACATGACAATAAAATAAAAATCCTCATACGATTTGAAACTAAATACATTTAAAGAAGTAGGTTTCTAACTGGAAATAAGTAGCTATATTTAAGTTTCATGTAGGTCCTGCTTAACATTAAATATTATAATACAGTAATGGTACTTTGCGTATAGAAATAATCTTGCTTATAGTTTGTCGAAGATTACTACTAATAATAAGGAAAGGTACTGAGTATTAGTATAATTAATATTCCTACTTTGCATTGATGGATCAATCACAAATCAATTGATAAAATACCCAATTGTTATTAAAAGACAATAAAACACAGTGGATACTTACAGCTCTAGTGAAAAAAACACTTTGTATGCTGTGCGAATTTGAACTCGATATGACCTCACTTTGACTTTTCAAATAATGTTGCATAGTTATTTTTTTCACATATAAACAAATAATCCAATGAAGAATGTTACAGCGATACTGGTTGTCAAGTAATACATATTTCCAATATATACTTCGCTCTAAAACATTATTTAATCACTAATAATATTACCAAATCATACACAATTAACTAATTATTGTTGTACAGATACGGTACTCGATTAAAATTGTCGTTAATGATGTTTCTCAATGTGATTTTATAATTATCATTAGAGTTTTGATGTAAATTATTTTGACATTTATTTCGCCTCCACCCCCAGTTTAGCGATATTTTTTTTAGCAAGGATTGTGTGTGACCAAGAATATTCTAATAGTCTAACTTGCAATATTAGGTAGGTATATCTCTGTGTATCTATCTGTAACATTTTATAACTTAAACTGCTGATTGTGAAACAAAAGTTTGGTATGGAGGTACGAAAACTTCTGCAATAAAAGGTTTCTTTTTCATTTTTTGTAATAAAAAAAAAAATATTGCAGTAACTTATATAACAATTTACTAATATCTATGAAATTGTTATGAATTTATTCGTTTGCACCCATCCAATAGGCCGAATATTTGAATGAAGTTGTTAGTTATTTGTCTAGTTTTTTAAATAAATATTCGAGGATGTAGTTAGACTTTCAAATAGGAATTTAATCCTTCTTATATTAGAAGTGTGAATGTTTGTGAGAATGGACACCCATTCTCACAAACACATGTTTGGATATTTATTACTCTTTCACGCAAAAACTTTCTAATGGATTTTCATGAAATTTGGTACACGAGTAGAATGGAACCTGGAATAACACATGAGTTACTTTTTAGCTCCCACGGGAGCGGAGCCCCGGGGTGCAACTAGTTGTACCTCAGATCACATCAAACAAGGTGTTGTTTGATGAACACCTTGTTTGATGTGATCTGAGAGTTGTACTATAAAAATTTAAAAACGTGACCACCACACCAATTATTTAGACTTCAATCTGCACTGGTCATCATCAATCATCAATCAATACATGTAATAAAACTGTAACTGGTCTGTATCTATACTTAAGAAAAAAAAAAATTATAGGGCCAGTAGAAGCCAAAAGATTTTTTTGAATTTTGTCTGTCTGTATGTTTGTACGCACATCACGCAAAAACGACTTAACGAAATTTGATGCGGTTTTCACAGTTTATTGTTGTATGTCTAACTTAAAATCTGGCGTAAGTTTTATCTTATGTACCTATTATAATATGTAACAATTTTAAATTTAAACACAATCTAGTGATGTATAGTATAAATGTGTGACGACCTCCGTGGCCTAACGATCATCATGCCGGACTGCCACACCAAAGGTCCCGGATTCGATCCCCGGTCGGGTCAAGATGGAAAATGCTCTTTTTCAGATTGACCTGGGTCTTGGATGTTTATCTATATACGCATTTGTTATAAAATATAGTATCGTTGAGTTAGTATCCCATAACATAAGTCTCGAACTTACTTTAGGGCTAACTCAATCTGTGTGATTTGTCTAAAAAAAATACGTGTACAGACATACCTACCTACTACGGTACAGAGCATGAAGATTATTGTATGACTGACATGCTGTACCAACTTCAGGTGTTCATAGGAGACTAAATATTGTAAACAAAGAAATACTAAGGCTGTGGCTGAGCAGGTTTTTTTTTTTTTTTTTTTATAACATAGGGCGGCAAACGAGCAAGCGGGTCACCTGATGGTAAGCGATCACCGCTGCCCATGGACTACTGCAACACCAGGGGTATCACAAGAGTGTTGCCGGCCTTTCAAGAAGATGTAGACTCGTTTTTTGAAGGTTCCAATGTCGTATCGGTTCGGGAATACCGCCGCAGGAAGTTGGTTCCACAGTTTGGTCGTACGTGGCACGAAGTGTCTTTTAAAACGTACGGTGGTTGACAGCCAGTCATCCAGATGGTATGGATGAAACTTCAGCCTGTGACGGATGGTACGGTGGTTTATGACCATTAATCATGAAAATCATGAAAATTAAATTATGCTTCGAAGTTTGAATTTTCTACTTTGAAAACTCATAGTTTTGTAAATTATTTTAAAAAAATTGTCTTAAATTGACTTAAAGGTAATGAAAATAAATACCACAGAATAAAACGGTAAAGTATTGAACTACTTTTAACATCCCATATTATATAACCAATAACCGGCCGGTTATTTTGACGACTTCCGTGGACGGTCATCACGCCGGACTGCCACACTGGAGGTCCCGGGTTCGATCCCCGGTCGGGTCAAAATGGAAAATGATCTTTTTCAGATTGGCCCGGGTCTTGGATGTTTATCTATATCCCATAAAACAAGTCTCGAACTTACTTTGAGGCTAACTCAATCTGTGTGATTTGTCCGTATATATTTATATTTTATATTTACATTTATTATGGATTATATTGATAACCCATAAAGCTGCTTACGGGCTATATTATCTGTTTAGAATCCCTACAAATTATGCCAAAAAATACATGTTTAATTACAAGACATTTATAGCAAACTTGTAAAGTGCATGTTAGTAGTACAAATTATGGTGAATAAATATGAAAAATGAATACATCTTTTGATGCACTTCTAATAAATACTAGGTATATAAACTCTGCTTATAATCTTAAGTTATTTTAAAACTCAAAAACAAAGGATAATGCTACTCTTCCATAGTGATCTGGGCCCATTTTTTAAAACATGTTGCCCAGATATGAAACTCATGCCAAACGGTAGTTATAATCACCACTAGTAACTTTCATTATGACGTTACCAAAATCCAACCCAGTGGAAAAATTATATACCTTAGAATATAAAAAAATAAAAGTTCTTAAAAGAAAATATTTCTATTGTTTTTGGACTAACCAATAATTGCGTACAGGTAGCATTAATCCCTTCGCCCGGCTTATCGATATGTACGACTGTGACATCTACGCGACCTATTATATTTAGATAGTGTAATAACAAATTATGATTAATATTATTTTCCGGTATGATTTGTTCTTTCCTTGTACGATTTGTTTTTTTCTGGTAAGATTTATTTTCTTCTAATATCATGTAACATGCTAAAACTAGTTGTAGAATTTAATTAGGTTAATCTGATACATAGTAATGTTGTTATTTGCTTAAAATAAATAAATGTTTGATAAATCATATCTTTGTTTCTCTGGGGCCGATTATTTTTGTGTCATAATAAAAAATGACTAATTAAATGAGATCTACAATATGGCATAAGTTTCATGTCTGGGCAATCACTTTTTTTTTTTGGGCTCAATTGGTTGCATCATTATCCTTTGACTTGTTTCTGATATAATAACAAAAGCTATGGATTACAAAGTTGATTGTTATTTATTAATAGGGAATTTGATGACTGATTATGTAATTGAACCACTTGATTTAAAAATTGAACCTTTAAGTAATTGAACTAAGTATAATGTATTGTACTCATACATTTGATCTATTTATTTCAAATAATTAGTATTTCAAGTATACTTAATTAGACCCGGCTACTGCTACTACTTATTATAGGTTTAAAAGCAGGGCAATGTAAGGAGACGTTTTACATTTTGGTCTTATTTATTTACAACAAGTAATTGCATTTATAACAATATTTACAAAGTAAAACAAAATACATAAAATCTACATTAAAATTCGTCATCAGCTTGCATACTCCGAATCCATGAAAGATCCCAATTTTGTTCCGGCGCAGCACTGTGAACAGGGGAACAGCTGTCAGGCTGTGACGTCGAGGGTTCCGCATGTACAGCCTCCAACTCATTGTACACTGGAGCGTACTGCTGCACTTGAAGCTGCACATGCCTGCACTGCGCATCATACACCTCTGCTGAAATATACTCTGGATAGTCACCCATTGAATTAGGAACTAACGGCGGCATTGGAACCATTTGCGAAGGAGTAGCCGGTTGATAATCCACGTACATTCCTCGTCCGTACACTTCATTTGTTACGGTAGTTGGGTATTGCTCGTGCATAAGCAGCGGCATTGGAACGGTCCCAGACATTCCTAATTCTGGTGAAGACTCAGTCGTGCTGACTTCTTCCGAGTCCTCAAGGCTCTCCGCCCTGTCTTTCTTCTCCTTCATCCTGCGATTTTGGAACCATATTTTGATAGTTCTCTCGTTCAGATGAAGAATTTCTGATAGTTCGATGCGACGCGTGCGGTCCAAATAGCGAGTTCTTGCGTATTCTTGCTCCAATTCCATCATTTGTTGGCTGGTGAAGGCAGTGCGGTTTCGTTTCTGTTTCTTGACTCCGTTGATGGTTTTTGTTGGTGTTGCCCAGTTCGTCGGTCTGGGTAAATACCGAGGGTTGGCGGCAGCGTTAATGTAACCATTTGCGTTGGTGATCATGTTCATACCGTTGGGTCGTAGCATGACGTTCGTTCCATTGAGGCCATTGGGAATGTTCAGGGTCCTCATTCCATTCAGTATTCCGTTAGGGAGGCCGGCTGCATTTCTCTCATATGATCCAGTCATATTGTTCGGCATGTAGTTGACGCCATTTGCTCCGTTAACATTTAAGCCATTAGGAGCATGGTAAGCAGGCGGAGACCCGTTGTTAGGTGGATTCTGAGGAGACAACTCGTAAAGATCTGATTCCTGTAATAGAAATAAAATCCTATATTAGTAAAAATAATAAAAATTAATCTAGATATTTCTGAAGATTAATACTTACATATTTTTTTTTTTATTAAAAAAATATTACAATCTTGCAAAATTTTTCAATTATTTCTTCATTGAAACTTAGCCTTCAAAAATGGCCCATTTTCACGGCAAAAACTAATTATATTATTTAATTTATTAGATAAGATTAAATTAGGCATTTAGATAATATTTTTTCAAATTTCACTATTAGGTATTCCTAATTCCTACCTATTTAGAAGAGGTAGTTTATAAACCTTCCAAAATTAAAATCTAATAAATTTGAGAAAATCAGAAATGAGTCTTACCATGACAGTTTGTGGCACATTAGGACTGGGCTCCTGCACCCACTGGCTGTCGCTGGTGTCACAGTACACCGCTTCCGAGCTGACCATGGATTTCGAAATAGACATCTTGGGTAGCTACGTTCGCCAAAGCTGAAGTGTCAATAATGATGGCTCAAAACAACTTGCCCTTTATATGCGTCCTTTTTGCTGTTAATTAGCGAATGAAAGCTCCTTTAATTAGGTGATTAACGTTATGTGTCATATTTCTACAAAACAATATAAACTTATATTTGAAAATTCGAAAATTTTAAAATTAGATTAAATAGTAGGTATATAAATGATGCAATAATTGATTGATTACTACCTATTTTTTTTACCATTTACTAGATATCTGTAAATATTTGAGTAAATATAGTTGAGAATTTAATGTTAGAAATAGAACAGGAACCAACTCAATAGAAAATATATTTTTTTAATGTTAAAACTACGAGTATATCAAAAAGGCATATAGTTTTTCGCCAATGATAATGATCACATCTATTTGCAACCATTTATACACCTACATTTTTTTTAATACCTATTATAACATATATTAGGTAGGTCAGATTCCAAAAGCCTTATACTAAATTGATTAAAAAAAAAATACTAACAAAATTAATAAAACTTCTTTTAAAATAGATCGAGATCAATGAGCCTAATTTTAAATGTTCTTTTTTAGTTTACGGCTTTAGTTATTCCCGTATAACAAACGTTCAAATTAGCTGAATTTGAACGTCTGTTATACGGGAATACCTAATAATCTGTAAATTATAATATCTCAGTTAGGTATAGCTTGCAAAAGTCTAAACTGAGATCCAAAATGTGCCGCAGAATACTTTATACCGTAACTAGCTAATTATACTTTTAGTTTAATTGTACTATTAAGCACCTATAACCGACTAAATGACTATCTCTCCAAAATCGTATTAAGTACCTAGTTACCTAGTTACAAAATTTGTTTACTTCATGATCTCCCTTACCTTGTTCCATTAGTATTTTTTCTTGTTTATCTGGATACTGCGCAAAATGTAATTACTGTTCATAGCCTTCTGTTTCCAGTCATATACTCATATCCACCCCAACAACTACATATATTCTATAAAAAATACAACCCATCCATTTATTTTTTGGCATTTGTACATTTTTTTTATCATAGGGCGGCAAACGAGCAAGCGGGTCAACTCTGGCCCATGGACTTAAACAATATTTATACAAATATTGTTTAAGTGCATGTTAATTATAAATAAAACTAATAATTAGAATACTACATGTAATACGTAGGTGTCTGATGTGTGTATTATATATGTTTTCCAGAGTTTAATAAAAAGGTCTAAACTAGACAAACGGGAAGAAATTAATTCAGTAGCCCTTCCAAATTAATTGTTTCTGTTGATGTTTCTATTATAATAGGCTTTTATAAGTAGGAAACTAAGTAAAGCTTCTCAATAGAATAAATACCAGCTTTTACGGAAGAATACAATACAGTACATGAAATACCGCCATCTAGCAGCGTACTTTCAAAACAAAAAGTAGCCTACGCGTTACTGAAGCTTTCTACTGAAAGTACTTAGGTTTCCACTTGTGTTTGGTTTTCACATGATATTGAACTGAAAATTTAAAGCACTAATTCGATATAAATAATATACAAATTAGACTAAAATTGTGCTTTTGGAAAATTCTGTTCGGAAAAAAGTAATGTAATAAATAAAATGAAAATCCAAAGTAATTTTAAGAGCTGTTCTTGTCAAAGGCCTTTTACGTGCAATAGAACCTCCACTTTCTACGTTTTAGTTACGTATACTACGTTTCGATAGATGGCGCAAGCGGTATCGTTGAGGGTTCTTTAGCTTGATGTTAATTGTTAAATTTTTACAATATATTTACTAATAAATAGGTTGCGTAGCTATGACTATTTGGACTCTTAATCTAAATAATAACCTGGCCTGAAAGACTATTTTACCCTTCCACTAGTATTATTGCATTTTTAATAACATTAATATTGTTAGGCTTCTAGCTGGTTGACCTTTATTGTATTAGTTATGTACCTACTTTTATTTCATAATTCATTTATTTATTTTGTTATACTTATTTACGATCTAATTATGTTATAAACTTGGGAAAACGTACGATTCTCATTCCTGTTAAACATCATACCTACGTTCTTCATATTGTAGTCCATATATGTAACACAGTACATACACGTATATTAAGGGACGAACGCCAGCGAAATACATGGAAATGATCGCGGCGTCTCCGTTGACGAATGCTGTATATTTCGGCGACGTACTTCCACTGTGGCCTATGCTCGAGTTTGCTTATATTGAATAAACGTGAGTTGAATAGTGAAATAGGGCTGTCTCACGCCCAGTTCTGTAATATTGTATTTTACTCATATTATTATTTATTTAGCCTAATTTGCTCGACGTACTAAATTATTAATGAGATAAAACATAAAATCATTACGTCTCATTTTCTCTGTAAAGTTCAAACTACGATCTACACAGTTACGTCATTCATCATCATTCATTAAGGCCTGCTAAACCGATTATAATAATTCATTCACCGAGAAAGCATAATAATTTAGAAGTCTTTATTTGGTAAGGATAGGTATACATATAAATAATTTCCCCACGTTAGTAGTTCAATTTTTAAATATCTACTTTATATTAACACATTTAAAACTACATAAAAAAGTAAACAAGTACGAATTGAATTTACATTTGCACCAATAGAGGCGGGGTTTACAGATCAACAATAGCCTACAGCTGTCAATCAACATTAGTAAAGGGGATAATCCCTACATTCTAAACAAACACCAATGCAAAATAAATCTTGACGTATTTTTGTATCCTATTTTGGTCTCAATAACAATAGAGTGATCTACTAATCACTTTGTTTACTACTTTTATCAATATTGTTGTTGTTTTTTTCGTCTTAAATAGTCTTAATTTGTTTACTTACATTTGAGTGTTCTTATCTCTAAGAATATTCTATTGTTCTCGTCTAAGTTTTGTCTTTATTCTATTGCAAATAGTTTTCGTTTCTTAATTGGGTCAAGTAAAAAAAAAACAAGGTTTGAAGTTGGTACATCCGAAAACGGACCCTGCGCTGCGTATGAAGATAATCATAATATTATAACTTCCATGGCACCTTGGTATCGTAACCAACTGTTAAGTTTCAAAGTGGTTTGAAAGTTTAAAATAATTATGTTTTTTTTTTGAGAATGTAGTAAGAAATATATTCAATAACAATTTTCAATAAACCTTAAACAAATAAATAAGCTAAAAACTAAAATATAAACTTAAACCAACTGAGAAATAAACAAAACTTAACTAAAAAATAAAACCTAATATTATGAAATTAAATACTTTTATTTTACAATGAAATTACTTTATAAGAATACTTATCATAATTAAAGCTGTCATTAATTAAAGACAGTCACTTAATTAATATTCCTATGCTAATGTCAGTCACCGCGTGACTAATTTAAAATATGTATATTTTAATTTGTCATCATTTACTTACGTCGTTTCTATTGCCTTTAATAAAATCCACCATGCAGATTGAAAGTGAGTTGAAATTTCTTGACTTAAAACTTTGGCCAGCAGTGGGACACTATAGTCTAAAAAAAACTTGATAAGATTTTGCTGTAAAAACGATTGGTGTGGCAGCCCTTGGCGCAAGCCGCCGCCGGAGATCATCAATCATCGCCGCAAGACAATCACAACCGGTGGCACATCTGCCACGTTCATCGCGACGGGGATTTTAGTGTATCGACTCCGTTTCGATATCGATGTTTTTTAGAGTTTTTTAGTTATTTGAGTGTCGGTAAATTCCGAATTTTATGACATAAATCTAACAAAAACTATCTCTGTCTAACTAGCATGTATTTTATCACGCTCATACCCTTACTTAAACATGATAGTGATGAGTAAGTACTTTGTGTTTATATTTGAACTTCCTTTACTGTTTCAATATTTATTTTTTATATAAACCATTTCTTCGCTTCTATGGGAATACTGAACTCGCCGCCCATTCCACTGAATGGGTACACAAATCACCCAGTTTTCTACTTTCAGATTATTTAATTTTTTTATAATTTAATTACAAAAATAAAATTTCGTCACTGCAAATAAATCTTCCCAAATCATCACGAACTTCACTTGGTAAGTTTGTTTTTATTTATTTTTTATCGATTAGGTTGAGTTTTGTCCTCACTATCAAATATATCGATATGCGTCGATTCATTTAGAAAAGACCAAGTTTGTAATAATTTCAAAGGCCAAATTGTGGGAACACGTCCATTGCCCATTTATAGCAATGACTACTGAAACAATAAAACTTACCCTTATGGAAAAAAACATCCTCATTGAAACAGAAAAAGAAATGTTAATGAAAATCAAATTTTATCAAGGTATTATTAATTGTTTCCATGCTGGTCTGGGAGCGAAGAAAAAACATAGAATGTGCCAGCTGCTTTTCTTCCCGCGCAGATTGTAAAAGTCAATCGACGGAAAGGGCTCTAAAACTGGGGATTCCTCCACTCATAGGCGATGGGCTAGCAACCTGTCACTATACCTGAATCTCCATTCCATCAGAAAACCCACTATTTAGCTAAGCGTGGCCTTCGAGTCTCACGACTCTTGGCTCTGTCTACCCCGTAAAGGATAAATACGTGATTCTATGTATGTATCTATGTATGTATTATTAATAGGTAATATAGATAGATACTGACAGAATCTGAGATCGTAAAGTTTATTTAGTTGCATTGCATTATGTAGGTATATTACTTGTCTGTCATTTAATTTCATCTATGTATATATGCACTTTAATATAAGCCAACATAACTTTATTGTCTCCCACAAAGACAGGAAAAAGCAGCTAGCAATACATACTTATCATGATAAGAATATCTTAAAAGATATTGCAAATGGCCGCCTACTGGTGATTACGAAAATATTTTAATAAGACTCAACCCTTCGTAGGCGCGACTTTTAATCTCAGCTATTCACCTTGTTATTTTCTCGTAAAAAATCGCTTTCCATATTTCACTAGTGGAAAATTGTAATATCGCGGCGCGCGCGTCTTAATAAACATTTTTTTTCGTCATATGAAAATGACATTCGGGCGTCACGTGTGACATTGATGAAAAAATATAAAAGAAATGGCGGGCTTTGGAGACGAGCACCCCGCAATCCACTCTTTTTCCCTGTTCCTTATTTTTGAAGCGATTTATACAGTCTTTTTGTACTTTACTGGAAATTGGTGAGGAAATAAATTGGATTTCTGACATTGATATTATTTTCTCAATAAGCAATTTAGCATAGAGCTTTATAGTATACCTGCTCAATAAATTACAAAACACAATAAAATGTTTATAAAGTACTAGCGGCGCCCCAGGGCTTCGCTCCCGTGGGATTTTCGGGCTAAAAAGTACCCTATGTGCTATTCCCGGTATTTTTCTACCTGTATACCAAATTTCATCGAAATCCATCCAGTAGATTTTGCGTGATTGAGTAACAAACATCCTCACAAACTCACATCCAAACTTTCGCATTTATAATATTTGTAGGAAGTAGGATTTTACATGTACACTACATGTAAAATCCTACTTCCTACTTCGTATTTTAATTAAATCAGGTGAGTTAGTACACTAGTTTTACTATACTTCTGTAAATATACTATTAACGTTATATATAGTTAGTTAAAAAAAATGCGGGTATATTTAATAGGCAGTAATTTAAAAAATTATTATAATTTGTATTATCAATTACTTGATCGACTTGAGTACTCTAATTATATAATGACGAATGCCTCAGTATTTTAATAACTAGCCTTAAATATTTGTCAAAAATGTAATTGATTAGTAATAGCAAATAATTTCTTGGTAATTTTGGTCATTAGTTACTCGGACTTAAATAGTTTCGATCTGATGACTTACGAATATGTTTTAACATGGTGTATCATTAGTAAAGTAAAACGATTAATTATATTGGTATGTCAGTAATATGTGCTATTTAAAGTCATTTTTCTTGAACATAGCCTAGGAAATGGAGTGTAGGTATGTCACCACTCCCTTTTTACAAAATTTCCGACATATAACAATACTAGCTTTCGCCCGCGTGAATTTCCCACGGGAACAGTGTTTGTTCCCGGGATGAAAGGTACCCTATGTCCTTCTCCGTACTTCTAACTATGTGTATGCGAAATTTCAGAAAGATTGGTTCGGTAGATGAAGCGTGAAGAGGTAACAAACAAACAAACAAATAAATAAACCAACAAACAAACAAACAAACAAACTCACTTTCACATTTATAATATTAGTTAGGATTAGGATTATGATTTCCCAAACCGTCGTATAATAAAGTGGGAGCCCATCTCAGATGGAGTTGACAAATGAGCGTCGTTATTTGACGGCCGCGATCGAACCGCTGTCGACATGTTGTTGTCTTTTGTTTTATTAAACCCACCCCACTAGTGTTATTCGAACATAATAATAACCATTATTAAACATTTTGACGAGGTACATACCTTATCTTATGCTTGTCTTATTTTATTGTGTTTTGCCAGAAAGAAAAGAAACAGGTACTTTTGGTGTCATCTACATTGCATATTTGAGAATAATATCAATGTCAGATTATGTTATTAGTTTTCTCACAAATTTCTATAAATACAGGGTTATTTTAAAACCACTGGCCAAATTTTTGCAGCAGAATTTGTTAATTAAATTGAGCAGGTTTCCAAAAAAATCTATGTTAGAAAATGATAATTTTTTTTTTTGCTTCCCATACAAATTGTTCGATCAGCTGATGGAACTTAGTATGGAAAGTTGAAATTTTATCTTATTTTTTTTCTATAAATTTAATTTGGACGTTGTTATATTCCAAGTACTGAGCATATTGTCAAAATTTGGGCGGAAGTTACAAAATAACCATGTATAAATTTAATAAAATATATTATACCTTTTATTATAATGATTTTTAAATTCATTTTCAATAGGACAAAGTGGAACATAGTAAAAAATCATTCACATCATGGGACAGCACAAGGACTTGAGTATGTTAATCGCTAACCTTCACTAGTTGGAGAGGCACCCTTAAAAGAAGAAGATTTAGAAACTATTGTTGTCTTTTTAGTTAAGTTTACTCTTTTGTAAATCAGGTTATTACTGAGTAAATATTACATGTTAATTAAAAAAATATATACTTACAAAAAGTTATAAGATAGACTTTTTCAATAGGCTCCAAACATACATTTCTTCATAAAATCAATACTTTCTCCCCCACAGCCAAAAATATATACCTAATAATAATGTGATTAAACAGTATGACTAAGAAGATTCGCGGACAAAACCTTGTGCATTCATTACAAAATCGAATGATCGGTTCTCCAAAGCCACAAAGCCGAGCAAAGGAAACCAGCGAAATCTCGCGCGCTATAAATCATACAACGGATACAGCGCTCTGCTCAAGGGGTTCCTTTTAATGCACGTTTTTATATCTATTGAGTGTTTATTTTAATAAGGCATGATGATACTATATTTATTTATAAAAAAAGACTTTTTAAAATAAAAATGTTGTGATATTCCTCTCTTCATGCATTGCCGTTTTTTCAGAGAAAAAATACACAAAGCGAAACTTTTTCATTAAAAAATAATAATAATAATTCCAACGTCTATGTTTCGTATCAACCACATATCAGTATTTTACTGATATCGATTAAGAACCAAAAAGGTAATGATAATTTAATAAAATATAATCATAAAATTAACAAATTAGAATATGGAGTTGATTAACCAAAATCACTTACCAGTTTTACTTGGGTACATAACGAAACATAAATGAATATGAATATGAACATACGTTATTTAGTTAATCACCTAATTGACGATGATGACTCAAAATTACCTTAAAAATAATTTATACATGAAGCAATTAAAATACCTAGTGAAAGTATTGAAAATGTATCCGTAATAGTGCAACAGTTTGGTAATGATGTCATCTAATTAATTAAGTTCATTTGAATTTCTACGGAATCCTTAAGGATTGCAGAGTTAATTAAAATACATAGTAATTAATATCAATTCGTCATATTATGATTTGTAATAATATAATTATAGGTGCAGTATGCACATCATACACGTTTTGAGAATAAGAATATTATAATTTTAATTAAAAATGCAAATTATTACAATATCTTTGTGATACACCACAAGCTTCTCATCGGGTACCAAAAAAAATGAAGATACATCATTTTTATATGCACTATCACAAGTAGCTTTTATAATAACTTGATAAAATTTACTACCTTGCAGACCTATACTGAGTGGTTATTACCGCCAAGAATATTATTATTTTCTTTAAGATTTTTTCTACAGTCAACACATGAAATATCCATAAAATAGACATTTTATGTGTCGTAATTTTATTTTTGTATAGTAATAATGTTAATTAAATGATAACTTTCCTACGATATAAATTTTCAACTACGGAAATATCTCATTCCGTAAAATAATTCTTATGATATTTATTTATTTTTGGATTTTTGAGCATCTCAGATGCAATTAGTACTAAATTCTCTCATATAGAAATTAGATATGGTGAAAAAATTCCATGCGAGCAGGACTTGAACCTGCGACCAGGTCTTTATACGACCTTGCTCTTCCAATTGAGCTATCGCATTTCAATCCTGCATATTGTAAATCTTCACCATATCCAATTTCTATTGAAACGCATTAGGTATTTATTACGGGTGCCCTTTGTTTCGCTTAAATTTTTTGTTACTAATTTCACTTCGCCGAACCTTATTGGCCTAAACTTGAAATTCAAATTATTGTCTCGCCTAATTTATATTTTTGCACAATAATAATTTAGCCTAACAATTATTAGATCCAAATTTTGAATTTCTATTATTAGATGTTCTAAAATTGTTTGGCTTTTAATTTTTTACACCTAACGATAACCTCCTATAACTTTGTTTGAGACAATTATTACTTACTATAATAATCACTTCTGATAATTATAACTTGTTGGTCACATCTAATGTACTACTGATAATAATTCCTAAAAATCTTCATAAGTCAAAGATCCGACTTAGAGCACCCCGACTCCACGTGGCTCAACTTTGCCCTATACTAGAGTGTTATTCCTACGCGCGGAACCAGAAGCTCGCGAAGAAGGTCCTGAGAGAAATGAGGGCACGAGGCCGAAGCGCAGCGAGGGGGGGAGGTGGCGAGCGAAGCGAGCCGGCGACCTCTCGAGCGGAGCGAGGTCGAGTGCACGAATGAATCGAAGGGCCGACGGAGCGAGTCTTCTGGTGGAGCCACCCAGAAATATTTGCATGCTGCATGCATGCTGCATGCATGCTGCATGCCTGCTGCATGCTTGCTTGCATGCTGCATGCTTGCTTGCATGCAGCATGCTTGCTTGCATGCTGCATACTTGCTTGCATGCTGCATGCTTGCTTGCATGCTGCATGCTTGCTTGCATGCTGCATGCTTGCATGCTTGCTCGCATGCTGCATGTAAATATTTTGTACTGATTGTCAGACATCATGATCCAAAACACTAACACAAGACATTTAACGTCAAAAGGTTATCATCGCTTACACATTTTTATTTTTGATTAAGTATCTACCTACATTTAAGAACCAAAGTATAACAAATCAAAAGCAATTGTTTGTGAAGTTATTTTGCTGCACAAAATTGATTAGGCGTTACACGATTGTTTTGTGTGAAATATAAATTAGTGTTTGTGAATATTAGAAATAATTAATTAATAGGCCTAATGACTTATTTGGGAAGTATTTTGTAGAACAAAAATGATTAGGCGTTGCACTTTTGTGCTTAATTGTTTTGTGCGAAATATGAATTAGTATTTGTGAATATTAGAAATAATAAATTATTAGGCCTAGTGCCTTATTTAGGATGCGAATGTACGGCGTTAAAAACTTAGGGGAATCAAAAATAGGCTATACTAAAATAGGATTAATAAAAATGTACGAAAAAATTTTGTACTAAAAGTTTGGGCACCAAACTACATTAGAAGTACAAAAAATTAGGGGAAACAATAGAGACCCATTTATTACATATAAATTCTGAAAATAATTTTGAGACTGAAATCCAAGTCCATTTCACTTCACCCTCAGCTTTGCATGATGGATAATTACTTACACATGTATCTATTTTTTTGTGTACTTACTATTGGTATCTACTTCGCGAGATAATATTTATCATACAACTAGAGGATAATGTAGTTACTATGATATTTTTGGTATCTGTTTTATATATGTAGTGGTAGGTATTCTATTTATATTAGAATCTTTAGTTGCTTATATATCCGTTGCTCCAAAGTTATTTGGATTGGTTAAAATCGTGAATAAAAAATATTTTTTTATTTATATACAATTATACGGAAAATATAATAAATTATTTCTAATTTTTGGTTGGCACTATCCTAATTATCCTAATCCTAACTAATATTATAAATGCGAAAGTGTGTTTGTATATTTGTTTGATACCTCTTCATGCTTTATCTACTAAACCAATCTCCCTGAAATTTTGCATACACACACATAGTTGGAAGTACGGAAAAGGACATAGGGTATCATTCATCCCAGAAAAAGCACTGTTTCCGTGGCAAATTCACGCGGGCGAATCCGCGGGCAAAAGCTAGTTATCAAAAAATTTACCCGAACGCAACGTCTCTCCTGTACTCAACGAGGTAGGCAAAGATTCTCCATGATTGACTGCAGATTTATATCAAAACCTTTTGAATTTATCAACAAATTCTTCTCGTATAAAACTATTATTCTATAGTACTAAATGTACTGAAACTATTATTTTACACACGTCACAACTCTATAGAGATCCCGCATCGATGATTAGTATCCTTGTAAACCGTGAGGCGCGGAGAGCTCTTGATAAATAGTCAGTTGCTGGCGATAGGCCAACTCAAACTCAAACTCAAAATATTTATTGCAAAAACTGTGTAGATACAAGGTATAGGTGGTACATACAATATAAAGTTCAAACAGTTTGCCCTTTCAGGCATGCAATATGTAAAGTTGTTCCTATTTAATTAGTGCAACTTACAATATGTACTTAAGGTAAGTACAATATAAATGTATTATTTTTAATAAAGCTATATTAATAAACAACAAAACAATAATGTTTTTATCCTATCAATTTTCCACTAGTAGGTATTCTATGAGTATTAAAGTTAAAATATTCATCTAAATTATAGAACACTTCTTCTAATAGCCAAGACTTAAGCTTAAGTTTAAACAAATGACTATTTTGGATACATTTTATATATACAGGCAAATGGTTAAATACTTTTATTCCATATATATACGCACTTTTCTTATATAATTCATTATTTACAGTTGGAAGATACAAATCATGTTTGTATAAGTCTCTTTGGTTACTCCTAAGATCAGCTTTTCTTTTAAAGTATAACATATTATTATGTACAAACACACATAACTCCAGAATATAGATATTGGTTAGTGTTAAATATCCCTTTTCTTTAAAAATATTTCTTAGTGATTCATCAGAATACATATTATGAATTGTGCGTATACATTTTTTTTGAAGTATAAAAGTGGAATCTACATTAACAGAGTTTCCCCAATAAATAATTCCATATGTAAGGTAAGGGTAAACATTTCCAAAGTATGCAGTACGGGTGACTTCAACAGAAGAATTTTCCGAAAGTATGGAGAGAGCATAGCAGTAACTTGAAATTTTTTTATTAACTTTGGTAATATGTGATTTCCAATTTAAATTACAATCAATGGAAACACCTAAAAAGTTTGTTTCATTCACTTCTTCTATTTTTTGTTTGATTCTTGTATATGTAGACTGTATGGCTCTTTATTGTAATTGCGAAACTGTATTATTTTTTTTTGTTTTTGATAGATTTACTTTGAGGTTTATTGTTTGCAGCCATTCTATTGTAGTGTTTAGAGTTTTGTTAATTTCTTCTTCAAATTTATTTTTATCTTTAGTTGTATCTGATATGAATAGAGTGGCATCATCTGCAAACATGACGCATTTGTGTTCTGTAATGGATGGCAGTTCATTGACGTAAATTAGAAAAAGGAGAGGACCAAGTATGCTGCCCTGAGGCACGCCAAGGATAACTTTATCCTGTTGGGATTGAATTTCTTCTATTGTTTTGTTAGAAGGATTGTACTTGTCAATAACTACCATTTGTTTACGGTTTCTTAGATACGATTGAATCAAATTTAGAGGTAAGCCCCGGATTCCTACATTTTCTAGTTTTTTTAGTAGAGTGTTATGTTGTACGCAATCGAATGCTTGGGACATATCTAAAAATAAGCCTATGCACATTGTTTTCTTATTTAATGAGTCCCAAATATCTTTTAAAATTTTAAATATAGCTGTGCTAGTGTTTTTATTTTTTTGAAAACCGAATTGATTTTGATTAAGAATATGATTTTTTTCAAAAAAACTTAGCAGTCTGACTTGAATTACTTTTTCAAATATCTTAGAAAAACATGTCAAAAGGGCAATAGGTCTATAATTACTTAAATCTGTTTTGGATCCCTTTTTGTGAAGAGGTTTAACTTTAGATAACTTTAAATCTTCAGGAAATATTCCAGATTCCAACATTAAATTAAGGAGGTAAACTAAAGGATCAATTATATAGTTTAAAGATTTTTTAACAACTTGGATTGGTATGTTATCATAACCACAGCTTTTTTTGCTTTTAAAATTCATAATTATAGTTTTTAATTCATCTGCGTCTACTGGTTTCAAATATATGCTTTGACTTTGATGTAATAATATATTAGGCATCTTAGGAGGATTATTTTGTGAGTTATTGTTTATGAAATATTTATTAAATGATTCAGCAATTACAACAGGGTCATCAATAATGGTATCATTCAATACTATACTTTCTACAGTATTCTTTATATTATTTGTAGGAGTTGTACACTGATTAATTAAAGACCATGTTGCTTTACTTTTGTTATCACATTGTTTTATAAATTTGATGTTTTGGTTTTGTTTGGATTTGCGAATAATCAATTTTAAAATTTTACAATATTTTTTATACTTTTCATGCAGTTTAGAATCCTTTTTTTTAATAATCTCTTTGTAAATTAATCTTTTGTTTTTACTTGCTCTATGAATTCCTTTAGATTTCCATTTTTTCCTTTTAGCATGTGTTATTTTTACTCTCTCCAATGGAATACATAATTCGAATAACAACTTAAATATATCTATAAATTCTGAAAATGCTTTATTAACATCATTATGTTTGTAAACTTCAGTGAAACTAACTTGTGACAAGTATTTTAAAAATATATCTAAATATTTATCTACATTTCTTCTATATACAAACCAGTATTTTACAATAAAACTTTGTGTACAAGGTATTTTCATAATCTGTGCAGAGTGATCAGAGACACAAAAATGTTCAACAGTTGACTGACAACTTTTTATATTTGTAATGATATTATCAATACAGGTTGCCGATGATGGTGTAATTCTAGTAGGTTCATTTAATGTAAGTTTGACATTATACTTTGATAAAGTATTTAAAAAAGTAATGCTTTCAGGTTTGTTTACTAATGTGTTGACATTAAAATCTCCAGTAATTATAAGCTTTTTCTTGGCATAGCGTGACCTGACTGTTAATCTGTGTAATAATAATTCCAAAGTTTTGATAAAAATATTAAAATTAGAGTCTGGAGTTCTGTATATACAAACAATTATATAGTTCAATTCAGGAATTAAGATACCGCAACATTCAAAATTAGATTTTAATGCAAGAGAGTTTATGCAGTCTATTTTGCTGAAGTTTATACCATTCTTTAAATATATACATACTCCACCTCGAGATGTCTCCCTGCAATATGAGGTTGCCAAGGTGTACCCTGGCACTTGTAAAGTATTTACATGATCACCTTTAAGGAAGGTTTCACTGGAACAAAATATATCTATCTTATGAGAATCTAATATTAATTCCATCTGGTGAAGTTTGGATCTAAGGCCCTGAGTATTCTGATGCAATATATTGAGTGAATATTTTTCTTTTTTATTAGGCTTCTTCACGAAAAAGCTGGTTAGTATTTATGTTGTTATTATTATGGATTTTGGTATCAATTATGTTTTTTACAATACTATTATTAATTAAGTTACTGTTGCCATCTGTAATAGTATTGTTCTTAAAGTTATCTTTGGAAGGAATATCTGCGGTAATGACAGCTTTTTGTTTATTTAGAAATTGGAAATAATAAGGTATAGTGCCCTTTTTTGCTACTTTAACAGGCAAGTGGACATCATTTTGAATTTTACATGTTTTTATTGTATTTTCCCTTTGTTCATTGCTTATCTTAATTTTATTAAATAAAAAGGGAATGGTGCATTGCTTTTTGGTAATTATTCCTTCTTTTTTATATGCACAATGAAGAAAATATTTTTCATAATCATAATTGTCGATTATACTATTTAAAGATGACATCAGTTTCCTCTTGGCTACAGCGTTATTAATATATTCAGTTTCAATTTCAACAAAGATACAATTTTTAAAATATGGTAATAGTATTTTCAACTCATTATTTAACTTAAGACTATTTATATACATATTATACAAAACATTAGTAATAATAATTCTAGGTTTATTAACACGTTTCAAACAGGCACTTAGTTCAGCAAAAAATTGAGTAGGGTTTACATCATTCGCTCCTATACATAATATTAACCAATCATCTTCTGTCAGATTCATATTTAGTACTTCAGATTTTTCAATGATGTAACTGGTTGGTGCATTACTATATGTTTGACCTATTATATCATATTCCTTTGGGTTTTTATAGTGTGATCTTTTATGAGTTAACGACGACGTCAAGCCAACTGCCTGCTGATCACCAACAATGAATATTTTATTTTTATGACAAGTGTCTGTAACTTTTAACTCCTTTACTTCACGGAGGGAATGCAATTTTTTTGCTTGTGCAATAGGTTGTATGGGTGTCGACTCATAGTTTTTCTGTTAGATGTATGTAGTGTTACTTGTCTTTGTTTTGCAGGGTTATTTATAGGCAAACAAGGAGATATATCTAGTGCTGAAGAATTTGTATTAATGATAGAAGCACTTTTTAAATCCTTTTTAGGCGTTGATGAGTCTCTGCGGCTATATGACTTGAGATCTTCTTTTACTTTATATTTTTTTAGTGTATTATTTTCATCTAAAAGATTTTCTATTTTATTTTCAGCTGCTAGTAGTTTATATTGTAGGGTGCAAACAGTATTTTCAAGGTCTGTAATCTTGTCTCTATAGAAAGTTTCATTAAACAAACCCTTATAGCCAATGTTACTAACTCCTTGTGGATTAGAAGTATCTTCTGTATCAAAATAGTAATCTTGTAAAGATTGAAATGAATTATTAATTGGAATATTTGAATTGTATTTTTTCAAATGTTCAGTTTTCTTCAAGGGTGAGGAAATAATAATCGATTTGTCTTTTAATTTATTCCTGGATATACAGTTCACACAACTCCATGTATTTTTTCTCTCAGGTTCCATTAAATAAAATCTTTTTCCGATACATTGGCACAGTTAATATGAAATGTTTGTTAACATACTTTACAGGCCAGTCGTTGTCTATTTACAATCATTTGTTTACAAACTATACAGTGTAGCGCCATCTTGTATCTGAATTTATTAACTCTTGTTATAAATAAAAAAGTTTCCTATTTTTTTTTTTTCCTTCTCTTTAGTGCGTGAAATATTAATCATGCTATTCTTATTAGCAGTGATATATTCTTTTACATAGTATTACTGCACTGTGTATGTAAATAAGAGATTATTACTAACCTGTGCATTCAAATGTGTGCCCTTCTAAATAAAGTACAACAGCTTCATGTAGTCGGCAATAGTGTACATCACTATGACAGCGATGACAGTTCGACTATGTATGAATTTTTGTTAGCTCCTTGGTATTTCTATGCTCCTTGTAACGTAGCGTGGCGTCACTTTTGAATTTCAAATTCAAAATATATTAACAGATATTGAATTAACTAAAATACCTTATTAATTCTTCATAATACTACAAATAGTTTGTAAATAGCTTATTGCACTTCACTTGTATGTCCTATTTAATCAATTCAACCTTTAATTGTTGTAATGTTTATCAATAGGCGCGAAACACAATCAGTACTTGTATTTGTTTTTCTTCAAATTAACTTTATTAGCACATTAATGTTCGAGATAACACTTCCACTTAATAATCACTATCAAAACTCTAATTGAAAACAGTTTTTACACCTTAATACAATGTTTTAATATTTTTAATATAAATTTAAGCTTAGCGGGTTTGTTTACTTCGGCAGTGTTGCCCGCATACCGCGGAATAATCAAATTTAGCTCCAGTGACTTCAAATTCTACCGTGTATTTTATGGATTTTACTCCCCTAACAAGCTGCTGTAGGGTTACGTCGCGGTTGAATTAAATCGTTGATAAAGACCCGACATGCTCTCTTATTTCCTGTTAAAGTGGAGACGTACGATTGTCGTATGATAGTATTTTATCTAGATCATTTTTTCTGTATCTTATTAGAAAAAGTCTTTTCGTAACATTTAAGCATTTTCATACATCTTTCGCCTCCGTCTGCTTCAGAGTGTGATAATATTTTAACGGCAATTATTTCGGATTGACTACTCCTTATGGCATCATTCAACATTCTTATGTTAACATGTTGTAGTGTAGCAGAGTATTTGATCAATATTTCTATGACGTCTTCCGAACTGTACTTGCCACATAAAATTCCGTTGATTATAAAATGAGTAACTCATATACAAAGTTAATCAATTCTTATTTGGATATTCTAATTAGATTTCTAATTAGACATCTATTGCATAGCAGATAAAATGGAAAAATATTCAATCCTCCCACATCAATAGTGACGATGTGTTTATACCGAAGTTCACTGAGGTCGTGTTGGGCTAACAATCTTTATAAATAAAGCGAGCCCATTGCCTATTCATGACCGGGCAGAATTTACCCCCCTCCCGCTGTCAGTCGCCCCCGTATCAAGCAAGCCCCTTCATGTCAAATACTCCGCGCCCCGCGTCTGTCAAACTCTTCGCCAGTTTGACAAGGACCTCCCCAACCCGCGGGGCGGTGGAGTGCCACCTTTATAGAAAATACAGTTTTAATAAGCAACTCTATGTTCGATGTTTGTAAGGTTGATATTTGCGTGGGTTTTGAAATCCACCCGTTGCTGTCAGGAGTCTAGGTGCAGGCGCCACGTCGAATGATGGATGACGTCAGGGAAGGTCGGCAGCATCACGCGTCATTCATGTGTACACAGGCGTAAGGGATACGTTTTTCGCGTGACGATATAATATTGGTGATATGCAAATTTGCTGTCGGGCGAATGTCGAACGCTGTAGACAATGCACAGCTTTTTCGATGTTTCCACGTGCCAATATTGAAAAAATTGAGGAGTTGTTTCGCTGCTACATATTTTGTTGTTTTGCAGTGCATCAAAGTGCAGAAAACTTAACTACATCATTGTTTTAGTACCTCTGTTATAACGATAAAGTAATTGTTGACAAGATTTTCTCTATCAAAAAATTGAGAATTCAATTAGGAAATGTCGCGCGAATCTTATAACGGCATCATTGAGACGGTGATTCGCCACCACGGAGCACGAGCTTCCCCTCACTTCGTCTAATGTATACTTTATGAAAATTAAATATTTCACTCGCAGCGACTTTGAGATGTTCGCAGAGCAGGGATTACAACAAATTTGCATTATTTAATGGATACGCAGCGTGAGGATTTGTCACGAACTTCACTTGTACAGCTCCGAGAGAAGCTTCAACTGAATTTGATTGATCGCCCCGCGACTCGCTACACCCACTATAATCAGTACATTCAACCATGTTTTACTAACTAAATATTTTCTGCTCATCCGGTAACTCCTAGCTGTTTGGCATTTCACATTTTTCCCTTCTTTATTTTTTCATGAATAAAACAACAGATTTCTACTTCCGCATGCAACTTCTCCCTCCCACCTTCGATTTATTCGTCGGATAAAGAAAACTTCTTTTAAAAATGTAGGTAAAGTTCCCTTTAATATTTTCCGTCTGTTAGCTATCTCGCGGCTTGCTGCTCAAATTATGTGCATTTAAAATTGTGTTTTTATTTTTATTTTAGTTTTTCTTGAACAGTGAGAACAAACAACATGATTTTAATTTTAAACTGAGAGCTCAAATAATGTTAATCTGTTTTCAATATAGTTGAACGTTGGTATATCTGTTTATTTATTTTATATCTGAGCCTCTTACTTAGATTTAGCCTATATTTTTTTTTTTCTTCTATTATTCCAGAAGTTTTATTCCTTAGCCTGTGACCTCCCAGTATGCGTAAGACTCCTTATTATTCTTACTTATATCATCTCCTTAGCCACGCTTCGGTTCCGCTCCTAGGCTCAGCTATTCTCAGCTTATTTTCATTCTAATGCACTATTACGTCAAATTGTTCAATTTGTGATTCATAAAAGTTGAATTCATATAACAGTCTAGTTTATACATATTATTATTATTGACCAAATATGGTGTCTTTAGAATTTCCAACTAGACATTTCAATTAGATATAGCGAGTGCTTTACATATTTGAGGTTTTTCTGACATTAACAAATAGTATGGTAATTTTTTTTATATACCAATAATAAATGAAAGCCTCACCCCTTTTAGTAAATTCATTTATAGCACCCCTTTTAGTAAATTCAAGTTTTAGTTAGTATAGCGATGGAAAGATTTTTAATCTCGTTAGACTCTACCAATTGACACTTGCCTCTCAAGAAGTCGTCTACAATCAACATTTCATTAATTCTCAACGTGGATTCTTATCAAAATTGTTAAATATAAAGAGAAAAGAGTGTAGTGTTGCGAAATGCATACAAGTTGAACCCGATACGATCGTCGATCGATCACGCGGCTGACACGGGTGACACTTGTTAGATACAGCGCGCAATTTAAATTTAAATCCTAGAAAAGCTCGCACCCTTCTCTGTTATTCCCTTTATACCTTAGATACAGTATAATACAGATACTAGGGCTATGGCGCATACAGTCTATGATATAAATAATTGAAAAAAAAATTCTGACTTTTTTCATGTTTCATTATTAGTTTTATCTATACATAGGTTTTATTAACAGTAAAAATATTTTGTCTGTACATTTATATATTTATTTATTTCATTTTTGACTGAAATGGATAGAGGGACACTTAAAAAGAATAATAGAAAGCAAAAATATTTTTTTGGAATTTCTTGTCTGTCTGTCTGTCTGTATGTATGTACGCGTTTCACGCAAAAACTACTGAACGGATTTAAATGAAACTTTTTTTGTTGTATAGCTATTAAGCCTGGGCAATATATAGGCTATAATTGATTTTCAAAACTGGAACACCTGATGAAGAACAATAACAGAACAGCTAAACTATAAGAAATATGGAAATGGCGCCTTAGCAAAAATCGTTCAACCTGATGAGCATTTTCTGCTGACGTAAAAAAATTGAAGATCTGGAACATCTGATGAAAAGCTCCAAGAGACCAGCTACACTATAACATTATCGCAGAGACTCAATAATAATAATGTAATCTTCAGGGTCGTTGTAATAAATTTATTGGTAAACATAAGACCTAAAACAATTATAAAGAACGGTTAGAAAACATAACAAGATACACTTCACTATAAATTTAGAATTACTTCCGAAAGAACCAATAAAACTTAATAATACATACCCGATAAGGGTCTATGTTGATTTATATATATTAAATATATTTTAGATATATTATTTATTTACAATGTTAGACGATAAGTGATTTACATAAACTGAGTCAAGAATGATATCAAAATGTAGAATCGAATGTGTATGAATACAGTTTAAAATTTATGACAGGTGAAATGAGTATGTATGTGCCAGCGCACGCATAAATGGATCAAAGAGGATGAACGCGTCGCCGCGTTACAACATATATGGAAATGGCGCCTTAGCAAAAACCGTTCGACCTGATGAGCATTTTCTGCTGACGTATAAAAATTGAATATCTGGAACATCTGATGAATAACTTCGAGAGACCAGCTACACTATAACATATACGGAAATGGCGCCTATTATAGCAAAACTTGATTAATCTGATGAGCATTTTCTGTGGATGTATAAAAATCGAAGATTGGAACACGCAGGAAACTGTTTGGAATACAAATAGACTTTTCATCAAAGCCAAAGTCACGCAGGCGAAGCCGCGGGCAACAGCTAGTCGTGAATAATATTGCAGCATAATAGTTATTGTTAATAATATTGAACAGTTGCTATAATATATATTTAGTGTATGTTACCAACACTATTTATAAGGTCAAATTGTTACTAACTCTTTGTATGGACTCTGTCTGAAATAAATGAATTTATTATTAGTGCCCTTAAAGAAATGCCTATATAATAGAGAGACAGATATAATACTACACTACGGGGTATCTGAGGTATCAATACAGATACATATTTTCCTTTTAATTTTACGGAATAATGGACTGAAAATTAATTATGGATAATGTGCAGTCATGGACAGTGAATACTCATTACAAACTTTTTTAAAATTCTTAGTTTTTATAGAGTGTTGAAGTACAATAACAAAATACCATGGCGTTCAAAACCACAGCAATAAAATATTGCGAGGATTAGATAATGTGTTTATTATCATTGTCCAGTATTTTTATATATAATTTGATTTCGTGGTTAACTGACACTTTAACCTTCACTTAGTTTGTTATTGTTGAATGGAATAATTGACCGAGCGAGCGAAGCGAGCGAAGGTCTCTAAATCGAGTTGGGGGCGAAACACATTGTTTGTATGTATGTATGTATGTATGTATGTATGTATGTATGTATGTATGTATGTATGTATGTTTGTACCGCGATAACTGCCGAACCGATGGTCCAATTTTGATGAAATTTGGTAGGCATGTAGGAAATATCAATAGAATTTTCAAGTTCGTTGGGCATCAAAATCGGTTCAGTAGTTTTTGAAATATTAATAAAAATGTCCGTGATTATGTAGCAAACGAAACCATAGCGTGTTCTAACTTTGGATAACGCCATCTAGATTTTATTTAGGGAACTGAATTATGTTAGAAAAGTCGAAATCAGAGTATATCAATAAAAACGCGAGTAATAATCGCGAGGTCTAAGTTCGCGGCGAACTACTAGTATAATACAAAAATAAAAAAATTATATTAAGAATTGTTATCTCTTTATATAATTGTTACTCTTTTTTCAATTGTAGCTAATATAAAATTATAACCCAAAGGGAAATAAGTTTATATCGTACAAAGTCCTCCGACTGAAACACTTACCTACGTATTCGAATCGTAAGCCCTATCATCGCGCGCCAAGGTGCGCGCTGTTTTTGTGTCCAAATGGCTAAATAATGACAGCCGTACGGGCCTCACCGCTCCGGGTATTACACGAACCCTATGCTAATGTCGACCATGAATATTTATAACAGTTGCACAGAAAAAAACAATAACACACGAAAAATTATCCACCCGACGCATGCGAATTATGCTGTCTTTTTCAGTAAATGGGGAATGAATTGATGGTTTTTTTAATCGTTTTACTATTACTGACTGAGTCGCGGTTTCTTCGATATAAATAATTTTTAATTCACTATTTTAAAATACTACACACTCGAGATAGCCAATCCTTGAAGAAAAACCAGCGCATAATCTGAAATTGAATTTAGCTCTGGAAACAAAAAAATAAAATAATAATCCTAACTAATATTATAAATACTATAGTGAGTTTGTTAATTTGTTTGTTACCTCTTCACGCTTTAACTACTGAACCAATTTTTCTTAAATTTCGCATACATATAGTATGAAGCATAGATAAGGACATAGGGTACCTTTCATCCCGAGAAAAAGCACTGTCCCGAGGGAAATTCACGCAGGCAAAAGTTAGTCTCTCGTAAGAGGTTTATTTATCATTCAATTATCAATTATTTTTTGTTATATGTACCTACCTACCTGATGAAGAATTAATATTTGACTCGCCTCACTATCATAACTTACCTATAGATGAAGAAAGCCAGTGAACTTTATCAATTTAAATTTCAGAAAATTCAAAGTAAACCTTAATTAGAATATTATTTTATAAGCATTACCAACTTAATTGTAAAAATGAATTAAACTTAACTCAGGCTTTTTCGCAAAAAAAGTCTTGAAACAACTGAATTAATAAAAGAAAATCCCCGGTCCGTGGGGTGAGGGAAATTATAATCCTTTCTTTTAAAATGCAATGAGGTGGTTGTTAAAACGTTGGGGATATTTAGAATGCTACCCTCGCAATTAGTGATTCGAGTGAAATTAAAACAATGAAAAAGATAGGGCATAGCGGCTGGGCACGCAACGCGGGAGCTGGATGAATGGACCTTCTGGCTCTTTGCATAGATTTTTATTGGTAAAGAAGTAAACATTCATACAATATATACTCTATAGACGGCGATGCAGTTGCAAATTTCCCTGGCCAAGCAATACTTTTGGCAGAAATGTCCTAATTATGTCAAATAGAATAGGTAGTTGTTTCTACCGGAATAATATTTAAAACTGCTGAACCACGAAGACTATCAGATGTTTGGTATGTGTACAGTCACAAGCATTAATATGTAAATACTTCGGTCCTTATAATAATGTGATAAGGTCTAAAATTGGATGTCTACATAATCGATGCTCGTGACTGTACATGCTCCATAATTTTTTTCAAGCTTTGTTTCTGTACTTTGTGGTATTTTGTGTCTCCTGGTTCTTGGGAAAAGGTCGTGCCATCCGCTCATTTACTGCAGTTTCATTGTTGGGAACTTTGCTTTTGTAGAGCTTTAAAAGGATTCTTATTGGATTTATTCTGATACCTATTCGGTTATGCAACTTCATTGTCTTTTCGCAGAGCACGATTGATATTAGCCTTTGGACACAAATACCAATTGAAACTCAAAAAACGTATAATAAAAATGCGACGAACATATTTGCGGAAAATTTTAACTTATTTATAAATGTTGCTGATAATCGTATTTACTTCTTATTATATGCTATTATAATCTTCCCTCTCTTTATTAAAAGTGTTTACGTACTACGTTGATAGGTCAACGTATTAGCTAAAATTTGGTATATCTCATAACCTGAGCATGTTTTAAAATTTCCTGAAATTCCCACGGGAACAAAGCTTTAAACAAACGCTCGTCACAATGTAAAATATATCAATTCAATTTTACTTATAACTAAAATAGTAGTATAAAGTAAGGATATATGTATATGTCTATTTAGTAGCCCTTTTGCCTTCGCCAAAGTTCGCCTTCTCCACCCCGTTATCAGCTCAAGAGCAAGGGTTTATGAGCAATCAGCGCCCGATACCGTGTGACGTCACTGCCGCTTCCGGTTCCTCATCAAATAAGGCTCCGTTGGAGATAGCTGCCTATGTAGTGGTATAAAGATATGAAGATATGCGGCGCTTAGGAAATTCGTAAACCGACGGGTCACATTCTTTCTGAATGCGTGATAATAAAAGGACAAAAATGAAAAAGTGGACATAAGATATTAAATAAATTAGTTGTTATAAAATTCTAACTAGAAAAAAAATCTAGTTAGAATTTTATATCGAGGTGAAAATGCCTTCGCATTTCACAAATTTTCCGAATATATTCTTCAGACAACAATGTTAATGATCTAGAAAAAACAATTTATTTTGATCCAATACCACGTACGAATACCACTGGTATTACTTTGAATTTTTGATTATTTTTTAATCCAAATGGATACCACTGTTTAAACCAATATGCAAACAAGTTCAAAGGTACAGTCAGTAAAAATACTTTGTATGTGGTTACAACATTTTTATTACCAAAAAAAAAACTTTTAGATCAAAATAAGCAATTTGATGACTGAGCTAACTGTACCAAATTCATGTTTTAGTATTCGTTTGGACATAAAATTAAATAATTTAAAAAGTGGTATTGGTTCGGAATAGAAAATAATTAAAAATTCAAAGTAATACTAGTAGTATTCGTTCGTGGTATTAGAGTGGAATAAATCAAAAAAACAGATTTTTTTATGAGAACATTAAAATTGATTTCTTCATGACATACATTGAAGTTTTCAATTTAATATATAAAATGGAAACAATTTATGAGGACTTACAATCTCACACCTTCGGTGTTAAATCCTTGTAAGATAAATGGCTCAAATCTGGAGCTCATTTGCCTTTGTCCTGAGGTTCGAGGGCCTGCTGCCGAAGCGATGAGTGACGTTTAGTGACGTCATCATCTCCCTGCGGCTCCCATTGACATTGTTCTGTCCTCGCGGGATATGCGTAGTGCTGTATAGAACATTGGTGCTGATGAATATAAATCATTTACAAAGATTAGTAGCCTTTAAACTAATATTTGTGCATACATACATTTTATACCTTCCTCAATACAAGTTTTATAATGTGAATGTTCATATAACCCCTCAAGCTTTTTTTTGTTTTTTTAGTATCCGCGCCATCCGCTAATAAACTGCCAAGAAGTTTGATAAAGTATTTTTTTTATCTAACATTGTTTTTTTTTTCGAATTACAATTATATTTTTAATGATTTATTTACGCAATAAGTAATGTCTATTATAATTATCTTAATTAACACAAATTCTATAAAAAGACACAAAATGGGAAGTTTTTGAAATCCATAACAAAGGATTTATATAGCGGTCACGGCAAGCGCACTAGACGTCACTATTGGAATCGAAGTGTAGCGTATTTTAACAAACACGGCGCGCAGCGAGCTAATACTAATAATAATACCAATCTGCTAAAAATCGGCCACTTAATACTACGTTGTGAGTAATCATTTTACTGTTAACTGTACATTTCACAAAAAATTAACTTGAGTGGCAAAGGACTATGGGCGGAATCGTCCCCACCCACCAACAGAAATGACACATAGGTCAATCGACATATCTTAGCAAGCTGATAGTTTTTTTTTTGGGGTCGTTGGCCAAATGCATGGGGTTTTCATGGTATCGAACGTTTTACAAATATTTATCCCATACATTTTTGTATGGAGCCCAAATATTTTTACAAAATGTTTTTTTTAATTAACCCCACTGATTTATGAAAGAAATAGGATTTTAATGAAATAGTAGATACTTTAGGAACACTTTGGCATCAGTTTCATTTGTGTTAGTAGATCCCATACATTTTTATATGGAGTCCAAATATTTTTGCAAAATGTTATTTTTTTAATTAACCCCACTGATTTATGAAAGAAATAGGATTTTAATGAAATAGTAGATACTTTAGGAACTATTTGGCATCAGTTTCATTTGTGTTGATAGATCCCATACACTGTTATATGACAATTATTTTCACAAATCTTTTTTTTTATTAACCCCACTGATTTATGAAAAAAAAAGTATTTTAATGAAATAATAGACATTTTAGGAACACTTTGGCATCAGTCCCATTTGTGTTGGTGGGTGGGTACGGAGCCCATACATTGGTGCCCTATGTCCTTTACCACAAAAATTTTATAATTTTTATCGAAGTACCGAATCTACTTTGAATGTATGGAATATTAATTAGGTAACGAATTAACTCTAGGGACGAATTTACAATAACTCATTTAAATCAATAAATAAAAAAATACCAACATAAAAAATGAAATACGTGCCAATCCACGGCAAGCGCACTAGTTGTCACGGTTGGAAGTGTAGCGTCATTTATCAAACGCGGCGCGCCGCGAGCGTCGGGAACCAAGCTCGAGGCTCCACCGAATACCTTACAACCATTTACATGTTAAAGTTTATATTTAACTAGTATTCGCCTGGTATTTGTTTCATTCGTATATTTTGCTGAGGGAATTAAGCCATTGGATTTCACTTCATTTTAGTTCCTTATACATTAACTACTAAAAGAGTAGAGAAAGTTATTAGGTTCAAAAAAATCTTGGTCAACATGTAAATACCTGGTCGCGGGTTCAAGTCCTGCTCGCATGGAATTTTTTCACCATATCTTATTTCTATATGAGAGTACTTTAGTACTAATATTGCATCTGGGATGCTTAAAAATCCAAAAATAAACATGTAAATATGTTGATCAAACACAAAATTGCAAAATTATATAAATTTAAAATGCAGGTTACATAAAACCTTGGATTTTAGATACTATATTTATTTAAACCATAATTATAATAAGCTAAACAGCCTGATTATCTATCATACAATACAATATATAAAGTTATTTTCAATTCCAGTTATCTGATATACTTTACGGATGACATCGCAACATCAAAACGAGCGTAATAAAGACATTGAAAATAATTGTTTTAATGGTCCGCTATTACATGAATTGTCATGATATCTTCTTTTATTTAAAACAACATTATGCCCGCGGCTGCTGCTGTAGTTTCCGGGAGATTTTATCGAAAAAGCACTGTATCATTGCGAGATAATAATGGCGGATGACAGCGTATTATTTGAGGTTATTCATTCCCACATTTTGATTCAGCCAATCTCAGCAGGAGTTAGAATTTTCGCGAAAGGGATCGGAGCCACAATTGGATTTTTGGTTAGGAAACCGGAATAATAACAATCGGATTTGGTCGCGAGATCTGATTTGAATCGCTCGGAGCTTTGGTGCGGATTGCTCGGGTGTTTAGGTGTTTGTGCCGAGTCACTGTACGATTACCTATATCTTATTATACTCTTGTTGGACCAGATATTCGTAGCGGTTTTCCACGTCTATTTATCAAGAGAAACATTTTAAATACACGTCCTCGTTTGTTCTATAAATTATCGCAAGTATCACCTTTGTACTTAGTTTTCCTATGTTTTATATTTCCTTTGTATGTATTTGTTGTGTACAAAAATTAATAAATAAATAAGAAGTGATTTGACTATACTTCTAAAGTTGAATCATAATATTTCTCGTTACTGCTTATCCTTGACCACCTCTTGACCACTTCGATCTTGATAATGACATTCTGCTGTTATGTGCCTGCAGAACTTTTTTGCCGTAATACCGTCTGATTTCCCAAACTCATACCCTTGAGGATCAGTTATATTTATAATAAATTTTCTTTTCCGGTCTGATGGAAGTAAGAGAATTAGATGGTACCTAATAATTCGCTTTTTCACCTCGTCCTTTCTAAATAATATCATGTCATTCAAATCATAATAAAAAGATGGTTAGAATTGCCTAATTCATTTAAAGTTGCTACGACAAACGTTCATTATCAAGTCCAATAAATTTCTAAAACATATTCTTCATTATTGCTCATTTATCTACATAGACTTAAAAATGTATCTAATATTGCCTGAATGAGATATTTCTGCCAAGCATTCGGTAAAACGTAACTTGTGCTCACATTAGTTTTATCTGCAGGCGCACATAGTCGAGCGGTTCACAAAAGCTCCTCCACACTTCACAATCCAGCTACGAGTAGAATATAATGCCCGTAAATAAAATACTTCAACATGAAACGTGTTTTATTATCCCGGATCCCGTGGGGGTAGGCAGAGACTGACTGAAACAGTGCAGACAAAACGCATATGTGTAATTTTAGTAATAATCAATAATGTTGGATTCTGAAATGGATTCTGAAATCAAGGTGTACTTCTTCTCCCTTGCTTTTATCCCAATTTATTTAGGGTTCTTTCAGTAAATTGGCACAACGTCGTACGGATGTGGGCTGTCACTTCATCCGATAGTGTATAGAGAACCGGATATGTTTCAAGGAACCGGGATTTTCGGTACTGGACTATGCTGGAACCGGGATTCCCGGGATTTTCGGTACTTAATTTTTTTTTCAACTATAAATAATTTATCTTTAATTATGATTTAAACTTAGTATTCATTAATTATCTTAATAACCTTTATACCTTTATCTCAATAACCCTTACCTACAATAAAATTACAAATAAAATTGATATCAAATAGATATAAAAATCAAATAAAATCTACGCCAATAGATTAACATCTATCAATCAAATAAAATCTAGCGATCACAGATAAACTATTTGGTATTTTTGAAAGCTTTTTTCTCTTTGTAATATATGTCCTCAAAAAGATCATCGCGTCAAAGTCAAAGTTAATTTTTTTTATTAAAACTTGGCCTTCAAAGAAGGCTCTTTTTCAAGTCGAAAACTAATCACGTAATCATAATATATTATGTCTCAAAGCTACAAACTACTAGCAATTCGGAACGACCACTGCTAAGAAGAAATTCCGAAAGAAACTCATGAAACAGTCTTGGTCGCAGAGGGGCTATTTATTAACTTTATACATACACTAGATTGTGTACAGTCAAAATTAAAATAAAATATAAGAAAAAATATAATATAATAAAACATGTTATGTTTGTGATCGAGTAACCACAATGAAATGGTTAAGAAAAAAAAATAAAAATGAAATTCAAATCAGAATCGAGCCGACCAGTTCCCCCTGGTCCAAAGTTACATCACCTAAATACGATCTAATTTTATTACCGGGATTTCCAGTACCGGGATTTCCCGGTTCTATACACTAATCCGAATGGGCTGCTTTCAGGTCCTTCTTGATTGTTTGTATCCAGTTCACTGCAAGTCGGCCAGGGCCACGCATTACATCCTCAATAGAGAGGACCTTCCTAGTTATATGATCCTCCTTACGTCTCATAACATGGTCGTACCTCATGGCAGAAAGGTACCTCTCATTTTCTCCGAATCCGGATAGTTTTTTTTGTTGTGAGGGCAATTTTCTTCTGATAATTAATTTATTCATTCAACATAATAGGTTTATTATTGGTTCCAAACTTTCGAAGTTCAAAAATCAAATATAACTATAAAAAAATAACGCTTTATGATGACTGACTGTACATACACAAAAGCTTAGAGCAAATCAATTATAAAGCAAAGCCATTGATTGCGAGAAGCATAAGCGAATTGGATCGCCATCACACAAAACCTAATACCGTTACCATTTCATTATTCAAGATGGCACAAAACAGTGAACGCACAGAAGTCAAGCTTTATAAATATATATGTAAGTGCAATGCAAGCCATGAATATACATACACACATGGAATATACCCTGAAAATGGATATAAAAAATATCACTTTTTTTATATCCATTTTCCTAGAAGTAAAAGTAGTATCAAACAAATCCTCCAATTTTCAGTTGACAATGTGGCCACACACATCACGATATTCTTTCGTTCTATATTAATCTTGTCTTGTTTCTTATAAGAACCAAAATCTAATATATGTATTATTGTATTAGTAATTCCAATAAAATCTAAGGTAATCTAATGTAGGTAAGGGGTTTTGTGTCGTGACCAAAAAGTGGCTAGGGTTTGCTTGATATTATTTCCACAGTAGCGGAACCAAACTTAGACATTTTAGTCATTGCAACATCTCTCCACAAAATAAAAATAACTGGCAAACAGCTTGTCTTCTATTCTCTACATATTTCGTGGTGGTAGGTTGTCGGCGATGGTCAAAGCGAGGCGTGACCTCTGAAGGCGTGAGAACGCTGGTGCCGCCCGCGTAGACCACGTACCCTCCCCCCCTCTCCCCGGCACACCAACCCGCAGACCCCTCACCTGACCGCATAACATAGCCAGGTCACGATCATGCAGCGTACAGTACTGGGAAATTCTTGGTTGTGCAAAAAAATCTGACGTGGGTAAGCATCGAGTAGCGTTTGTTTGATACCACGTGTATATTTCTATTGAAGAAAAGAATCTTATACGATATTTCCCTATTGGCACTATTCGTTCATTGATTCAACTTCACCGTGTTCTTATAAGAATATTTGCAGTATGGCATCGGATCATACGAACGGAGCTACTACGCACAGGATCAATTGGTTGTGGTATTCGTAATAATGCTTTTCACCTTTCTTTATTCAAAAGGAAGCAGCTATTCACACGATACCACATTTTCGTTCCCAAAACTTGATATTAAGCAGGCAAGTTATTTCCGTGCAAGAACTAGATTATCGTAAGTTTTTGTAGGGTCGTATTTTGGAACGCGAGCTCGCGTGCGCGGGGGCGGGGCGGGCGGCGGGGCGGGGGCGATTACAATTAAAATGTGGTGCTCCTCCGTTCCTGGTGAAGCGAGTTTTCGATCGAAGTCTAGTTTGGTGGTAACAAATATCGAGGAATTTTTTTTTTTTAGATATAAAAGAAATTGCAGAGTGACTGAATTAAAAATAGAGCTTCGGTTAATTAAGATATTCTATATGTTTTATTCAACGGAAACTTTTAAAATTTACTGAGTTTATACGACGAGAATAATGGCAGCATCGTCTTCAAATATGTACTTCCATTTAGCTGTAACTCAGTTCTCGGTTTAAACTAAAGTCAAAAAAGATCTTCAAGAAATTAATTTAAAAATAGAAATAGAAAGTAGGTATTCATTGCAAATAAATGTAAAGAGTTGTCTGCGAATAAGGTTTTAGTGTTTTTCTACTTCACGGGAAAAACGCTGTCGTATGTAACAATAGACTAGGTACTTGTGTAATACCCATGAAATACTACGAGTTCATCAAATTTCATAATGCGTTAGCAGTTCGTATTAATCTTTACGCCGCATGAATCAAATGGACTGGAAGAGTTCGTATCTAATTTGTCCGAGTGTACAACCATATCCGCGATTTGGACAAAAAACCCAAGTTTATGTTATTCTGGTTCCGTATATGATTAGAATATATCTAAATTACGTTAATTTATGTCAGTTAGTATTTTTATTTTACTTATTTGGTCCACAAAACTGACGTGACTTTTTCTAGTTATACTACGAATCAGCGAAAATTTTATATTTTTTGCTAGATTTTATGTGATTTTACAGTCACATGGCCAAGTAAGGGGAAAAAAATATTCACTGTTCGTTACTTTTGTTATACAATAGTTCTTGTTGTAACGAAACGGCTAAGCCACATATTTTGACTAAGGTGTAGAGTTTGTGAAGTTAGGCGTGTAGAGTTGACTCTACATGAGATCATATGGTCTCATCTTGGCAACTTTTTTAATGATTTTTTTGGTGGTATCTTTCTTTACATACCTATATATATTTCAAAAGAGTTCCCTATTCTTGTATGCTGTCTTGTTAAACATATATTCCGAAAGATATATACTCAAAAAAAAAAAAAAATAATATATACATATTATATGAAAAGATATATACTCTATAACCTGTTTATAAAATAAATGGAATCATAGGTGATTGTGCTCTTTCAGATCGTCAAGGAACCCTAAAGCTAGACACGGATATTAATCGCGTTAGTACCGGTCGGTAGACAAATGCGTCGCTTGACAGTCCACGTTTTTATATATATAATAATAATAATTTACATTTTTATCCCGGTGTCCGCTGGCTGCGTCATGTCAATATTTTGTCACGAACTCCCTTCCACAGCTGACGTGTATTAATGCCTCCATTAATATGTTGTAACCAAATTAACTGGCGGCTCTTTTATGTCCTTGTTGTTGAGGTGTTAAAACAATAATATTGTTGTTAACGCGCGAACCGGAACGTTATTCTCACCTGTGGATCTTGTACGGCGTACTTGGAGTTTGTTATGAGAGTGGAATAAATAAATATATGAAGTTTACCCAAATCAGGATTAAAAAGTTCTTTATTTTTCCCATACATATTTAGTACATTTTACAAAATACAGCAGATGTATACATATACAAAAATAGATGTATACATATTATAGGTATTCATCAATATATTATGTACTACTGAACTAAAATAAAAATAAATACCATTTTATCAGTTTTCTTGTTTATTTTCCCTCTCACTCAGATAAAATTTTTGGCAGTTTTAGGGGTTATACTATTTCTCATAAATCTGGCACAAACACAGTATATTCATTATATTATTACGTTGGCCTAAATAATAAATAAATTGTACATCACTAACATCGTTGATGATTTTGGTTATGAGGAACTTTTCTTGAATTAAAACATAAATAACTGTACAAATTTGGATATGGTAACAAGCAAGAAACGTACTTATACCAAGAACACGGAAATCTGAATAGTACAGATATCACATCACGTTTTTATACGTTACGGGGTAGACTGAGCCAAGGGTCGCGAGACTCAAAAGCCACGCTAACCTGAATAGTGGCCATGAATAATAAATTACACGCGCGATTCTTCTCCGTCTTCACCTTCCGGCCAAAGCCACGGCATCCAGGTACGAGGGCGATGACGTATGCTGGCCATCAATACGCGTCGTGAGGCCGCCGCTATTAACCCTCTAATGAGGTCGGACAGCGTTTAATACAATTAAACGTTTCGACACGTTTCGACGTGGCCGCGCCGAAGGGTTACCACAAAGTCACTGTGTGCTGATGTGCTTAGAAAACTCGACCTTTATGTTGTTTTCAGTGGCTTCAGATAGAATAGGTCGGGATTAATGTGATTAATGGCTCTGGTTACAAGGTCCATCCAACATGAACGCTCTTGATTTGTACTATCATAAAATTTTAACAAGCTAATTATTAAGAAATAAAAAACACGACTGACAACTTACATAGCCTATGTCACTCGGATAAATGCAAGGAATCTAACAATACCTCTCACATCAAAATCTGTTAAGCCGTTCAGGACTTATGGTGGAATAAAGAAACTTACATACATACATACTTACATACATGAACCCTGAAAACATAACACTCCTTTTTTGGTCAGTCGTGTAAAAAAAAAAAATAAGTATTAGGCTGAACTATCTTCCAACAATTTTGGATCTACAAATAGCACACCCCCACACAAAACGGTATTATTAGTTTTATATCCTTTAAAATAAATCAATAGTCTGCAGCATGAACGACCAATCCAATATCGATAGTAAAGCTATTATCTTAAGCGTTTTGACACCCAATAAAAACTATCATATCATCATCGATCCTTAACCCGCTATTGGCTTTCAACGAGCCAATAATATCCCCCGATCAACCATTCCGATCGATAACTTCCTCAACCTCCTACTATCCACCTGCTATAAATTTTATTTCATCCAAAAAAAAACAGTTATAATTTCCTCACGCACGGCCAATAGGAAAAAGTTTATTAAAGGTATGTGGGGAAAAAAGTAAAAAAAAACGATACGCCGCTGCCGCCAGGTACGGACTCGGTTTAAACTTTTTTGTTTTGAACGCGCACCGAGATCTACATAATGTACTTACATCTGCCTTTAGCAATTATTTTCTTCTGTGAGAACCCGTTTTGGCTTTGACTGGATGTGTTATTATTTTTTTTACAATAAGAATTAATAAATCGAATAAATGGTATTTTAGGAAAGGTAGAGTTTTACCTACGACGACGTCTAATGTCGTGTACTTGACGACCGCCAAATAGCGACCAAGACTCGGAGCTTACTATTATTTTCTAATCAGATAATGATGTGAGCTTTAAAAGTAAAAGAGTAAGCTGATTTATCAGTCCTTGTTATCTACATAAGTGTCAAATTTGGAGTTACCTCAACATAAATGTTTTACAAACCTAAAATTGGCACCAGTTAAGTATATATCCCATAAAAATCCTGAAATAGCTTTACATAATTTACCAATTAGATCAATAACCTGGACCATTACTAGGGCTGCCTAGCTTCGGGTAAAGACTGATGGAACAAAATTACGGATAATCGCTCGATTACGGACTGCGGCCCGTAGGCGCGATCGGCGTCTGCAATACTTGGCCAAAGAATATGTAATTAGCACTATCGTAGAGACGCCAAATTATTGATCCAATCCTGTAATAAAATCAAATTAAACTATCATATTTATAAAACCATGCTAAGGCTCCAACTCAATGTTGAATCAAAGACACATCTCTGCACTCTGCACCGAACAATGGATTATTTATATAATTAAGTGTCCTCACAATACCTCTAGGAAACAAAAGAAAGGGGCGGTGTAGAGCAATTTACCCAATATGGACATATGGTCTCGGTTCGGTAGTTCTTCCACCATACGCATTCATAGCACTCTAGGCAAATACCTCAAGTATCACTCCTCTACCGTCTAACCAGGTGGTTTCTGCATTGGACAACTTACAATGGATAGGATTAGCTATCACGCAACGGAATTGTGTAAAAACTACCCCTCATGGGGTCCAGAGACGGACATGCCTAAGCCTCGGAGTGACGCCCCTGACTCTGATTACAAATGGGACTGGCTGGTAATCTTCGATTCCGATCCAGGTCCAGCCTTATTATATTAAGTGGACGGATAACAGCGGTGACGGCGTAATCGGCCGTAATCATAGTGGATGAGACGTTCCAATTTCAAATTATCTTGGGTATAGTCGTGGCTTCTTTATTTTACAGTTTTTTTTGGATTGTCTTATGTTCTTTCAAGCCATATTTATCTTCAGGTAACTATATAAATATTCTTATACACAGTATCTTTGGCAAAATTAATATTCTAAAGGGGTCTATTCTTCTTGCAACAAGGACTACCGCGCGCGGAAAGGAGTCCGTGTTGCTCTATGGGTGTATCGTGTGTTTTGTAATGAGGTGAGGTAGTGGTGAGATGTAGGGGGTAATCGTAAAAACGTCTACCGAGAGTACTTACCTAATTAAGTTCATTTCCGCCTTTCTGAATAGTGTATCATCTTGTATCATTTCCGATTCGTATTAAGAATGATACTTACTTAAAATTGCTTCAGAACTTGTTACACTAATAATAAGTACTTAATACCTTCTTTGGGTGAAGAAAACAAAGTGTGTTTTTCTTAGTTTTTCTAAGTTATCAGTTCCACTTCACCAACAGTATTTAAAATTACACAGATGATAAATACTTACATGTGATTAAAATTAATCTAATTTTGAATTAAATGAGAGTCAATTTTTACACGACTGATCAAAAAAGGTGTGTTATATTTTCAGGGTTCATGTATGTAAGTATGTATGCATGTAAGTTTCTTTATTCCACCATAAGTCCTGAACGGCTGAACAGATTTTGATGTGAGAGTTATTTTTAGATTCCTTGCATTCTCTGAGTGACATAGTCTATGTGAGTTGTCAGTCGTGTTTATTTTTTAATAATTAGCAGATCTATAATCGTAAGGAACGTAGTCTACATACTAACCACAACATATAAATATTACAACAACAGCTTCACTACACACTGTAACCTAATAAAGTCCCAAACTATCAACGAAGGGTAAAAAATCTTTACCTCTCAGCCTTAATATAGTTGAGATAGCCAGGCGTTCCCTAAAGGGTCATCCCTTTATTTCTGCAACAATCGCCGGGAAATTGATATTGATGTGGAAAGGGCAGGTTTTCCATAAAAATAGGCTTTATTTGAATAAAGGATGACCGGCGACCCGGGGCCTGACGTGTGATAGTCGGGTACTTTATAAGATTGTCCAATGTCTATGGCCCCTTTTGAACCAGTTTGATGCATGGGCAAAGAAAAAACACATGGGCGAGTTGCGACGAACAAAGATCTTAATAAAATAAATAAATTACTAATTGATTGGACAAAAATACGTACATTTTATTTAATTAAAAATAATTCTAATTTGCTATCACATTTATCCAACTGCAAAAATCAAATATTTAATTTTACTGTATTTACAGAACTAAACACATGGTATTTTGGTAGGTACTGTTTGCTCGACTCTGTGGTAATTATGTTCTTAGTATTTTTTGTTAACTTGTGTTTTCCCATTACTGACCAAAGGTCTCTGGCTAGTAATTTATTCATCATAACAAGATTCTTAGATCTTCACAATGTGTAAATACAATGTTTTTTAAGCAATAGGGACCTACTTATTTTAACTAAAAACGATGCGCGAGGTTTAATTGGATTGGTTGTAGGGATTGCAATTGCTGGATCCAGCATACAGCAATCCAGCTGGATCCAGCGCCTTTTTAAACATGCTGGATCCAGCATACATCTTGATCCAGCGATGCGGATCCGCAAACGTATCAATTTCTATTGTTTAGTTTTGAGTTGCCGCCATTTTCGAATCGGCGCGGCAACGTTGCCGTTCTGTCACCATAGCACGTGCTGCACGTGCCGCATAGCACGTATTGTAGAGCCGGTGCAAGAAGATACCATGGAGATAGAAGAAGATCGTGTAGATGATGACGCAGAACCCGTTAAAATGACTTTAGAGCTAGAGCTTGAGATAGAACTTAAAAGAGAGAAGGAGAACTTTAATAAACAAAAGCCAAGTGGTCAATTAGATTACGAAAAGATCCTGAAAAAAGAAATGAGCGTTTATGAGAGCGAAAGAGTGCGAGGTGAACATTTATCAATGGTTTATGAGTATTTAATGACCTTAAAACCGACCAGTGTAGAGGCCGAAAGGGCATTTTCAGCAGCCGGCTACATATGCAGTTCTGTGCGAAGCAGGTTGGGAGATAAGACTATAGATAAAATTTGTTTTCTAAGGTCTTACTTTCAGAGAATTCAAAAAAAGAAGTAGTCTCTTCTCGTCAGACTTTAAACTGCTTAATTATTAAGGATTAACGAGCGGAGAGAAGATTATTTCAAAGCTTTTTTTGTTTGATACAAAAATACTATTGAAAATTAAAATAGTGTTATTGTTACGGTCCTTTTTTATAAGAATGTTAATTAAGTTAATTTTAAAAGAATTTCTGAGACTGATTGCTACTGATTAGCCGTCCTATCATTAAACATAAGCGTAATTAATAAGATAGTGCTTACTTAGAAACATTATCTTAAATGTTATATGAATATAAGGTTCTATGGTTGTTATTTAATTTTATGTTGATTATTTTGATCTCAAATTATTAAAAAACCAAAGCAAATTAATATAAGATATCACCAAATGAGTGGAAGGGGAACCCATCACTTTATCGCAATTTACTTCAACGATTTTCATGTCCCATAAAACCATTCGCAGATATTTTAATACAATATGTAACAAATCCTTAAATCTGTTTACATCGAAATTTCATTTACACGATTATTCATTACGTACAAACACACTCTATCGTTATTTCTTTTCATATTTTATGTATTTCATCCAAATAATGAAACATCAAAGTTTTGTTACCCATAATTTTATTTCCACGTAAGTTTCAGTTTGCAATATATTTGAAACATCAAATATTATATAATTATGTTACCCTATATAGATAGATTAATCTGGTAGTATTGTATTGATCAACAGTAAATTTATAGCTAGTCCATTAATTATAAATGGATCACAAATCCGACTCAGAGCACCCCGACTCCACGTGGCTCAACTTTGTCATATACTAGAGTGTTATTCCTTCGCGCGGAACCAGAAGGCTCGCGAAGGAGGTCCTGAGAAAATGAGGGCACGAGGCCGAAGCGAAGCGAGGGGGGGAGGTGGCGAGCGAAGCGAGCCGGCGACCTCTCGAGCGGAGCGAGGTTAAGTGCCCGAATGAATCGAAGGGCCGACGGAGCGAGTCTTCTGGTGGAGCCACCCAGAAATACTTGCTTGCTGCATGCTTGCATGCTTGCTGCATGCCTGCTTGCATGCTTACTGCATGTTTGCATGCTTGCTGCATGCCTGCTTGCATATTTGCTGCATGCTTGCTGCATGCTTGCTGCATGCTTGCTGCATGCTTGCTGCATGCTTGCTGCATGCCTGCTGCATGCTGGCTGTATGCCTGCTGCATGCTTGTTTCATGCTTGCTGATGCTTGCTACATGTTTGTTGTGTTTGCTACATGCATGTTTGCTGTATGCCTTAATCTTGCTATACCTTTTTGCATGTTTTAAGCAACAACAAGCGAATGCAGCGTTCGATGAAACGTTACTGCGATTAAAAGTTATGATGCGCATCGTTACATATTGAAACATGTTATTATAAATGGTTACATCGATATCTTAATACATGTGTGAAATGTTAGTTTGATATATCGTTTTTCTTGGAATAGTAGATATTTTATAACGTTTTTTTTAGGAAATGTTGTTCGATATTATGAAACTGCGATAATAAGTTTTTCGATGTTTTAAGAAAAAAATATATTGAGAAACGTGGAATAGTTTTCTGGGACATGATAATCGATGTGATTAAAATCTGTATTTTAATAGACACCCGAGTGGAAGATTATCGTAAGAAGTACAAATTAATAAAAAAAGTCTTAAAAATGTCGTCTTTTTATTTTCGTTCCACGTTTCGCTGGATCCGCGCTGGATCCAGCTGGATTCAGGTCAATCCAGCAAAAATTCCGCTGGATTGAAAACGCCGCTGGATTGCAATCCCTAATTGGTTGATTTTCCAGAGAAACAATTATTTATGAAAACGTAACTGCTTTATTAGTAACTCAATTTTGAAAAATGACACATGCGTCTTTTCTTCTGCTATAGGTAAATATATGATGATGAAGGATCGAAGCGAACATAAAGTTATCAATAATATTATTTTGCATGATTACTTCATTGTTAAACTCTACCCTCAGTGTCCCAATATATCAAATAATTACTTGACAAAGCCCTCTTCTTAAAGGGCTATAATGAACTAGGAAATGGACAGAATACCACAGAATAAAAATATTTACGTCAACGGAAGATATATTGGCGAATAATAGGCGTGACATTACGGGCACGTCGGCGGGTCCCGCGGGATTCGAACGCGGACACATGGGCTGCAATGCCGGAATTAGTTTTACTTTACCCTATTTCACGGAACTTTGTTATGCCCTAAAGCTGTATTAGAAACAAAAGTTGAACGGTCAATCAATAATTGTCTACAAATGTATTTTGTGTTCGAACTGTTTTAGTTTGATACGTGCCATAGTATGTTTTGGTTTATCTTCAATTTTTTTTTAAGTAATTAAATTAGAAAAGTGAAATTCCCACGAAAGTAGAAAAGTGTATAAAACTTTTCTACTTTCGTGGGAATTAAAGAAAATGTGTCATCATTTTTTCCTTTTTCTTCTGTTGGCTCTTTCGATGTGATACTTATAGGATTTTCATTTTCATTCTCTAGGGTCAACAAGCCACCCCACCTAAGGTGATTTAGCAGCGACGCACAAGTAATTAATAGTAGTTTATCTTTAAATGTTTTATGAAATTTAAAATATTTTGTTAAAACTATACTTATCTTTGTTTCAGATACCTTCAAGCTGAGCAATAATGTCCTCGTGAAAAGAGTATCTACTAATAGACCAAGAGATCGCATTCAGCTGTGCACCTATTGTTAAATAGTTGTTATCTAAAACGCCGTGATTAAAGTATTAATTCTACTCTACCAAAACGAATTTTACCAATAATGTCACTTAAAAACCTCTTAGGTACCTCAAAAACAAAATGTCTTGATAAAGACATGAAAATATGCGTGTCAGTGTGTTTGTGTAGCGTCAACAAAAGTATGTTTACAGGGACACGTTGGTGATCGCTCAATTTGCTCGTTAAGAAACTAAGTAAAGAAAATTGTTTGATGAAGAGTTTGCTTTTGGGGAACGCTAAAATGCCCATTAAAAAGGGTTTCTTTGTTAAAAGGGACTATGTCTGTTAAAAAAATCATATACTGCTGCAGTAATTGGTTATTTTCAGCTCACGGTACTCCACTGTTCGATACAATTTCACATTTTTCGCATTATATTTTAAAGATCTATATCAATCTCATATGTTAGTTATCGTCATTATTTGAACGAATTTTACGACATACGACAAGTTAACGTAATGGAACAAATTTTACATTAAACTCTTACAATAGTTTGTAGCTGCCCGCTTATGAAGGTACGAAAAATGTGTGGCTAATCTAAGCACTTGGATTTGGCATACCTTTTCCAAAAACAAAAATTTATATTCAATGTTAACTTTCTGTGGCATTTTAAGCACACAATATTAACTTGAACCATTTTCTAAATTTTCCATAAAAAGTGTACGTTTATTATTTTGTTTATTCCAATGGCTCTAATGCAATCAAACTTGGTTATCTTTGTCAATAACATGTTATTTGACCAAAGAAAACATAAACATTCCTTTAGGTGGCTAATGTCTTAATTTTCTTCCAATGTTTGTCACGAAAATGAGAAATCGATGGAAAACTTAACGCCCTTCGCAATCTATGTTGATCTTGTAATTTACATATAAAAATGTATTTCATTCTTTATCTTAAAACGTCATTTATTAAAAACTTAATAGGTCTCTGCAACAACACTTATGCAAAACGGAACAAAGTATGCCCCTCATATCATTAACATTGTCGAAACTTTATTGCTAATGTAAAATTCAAATTTGCACCCTCTTCTTATTACTTTATGGTATGGAATGGTTTGTAGAACACGGGAGAGTAGAACCAAAGAATTGACATGTACACCGCAGTTCAATTAGGCTAATGGGAAAGGCTCAAGGGATTAAATTAATTAGTAAGAAAGTTTCGCTCGATTTCGTAGCGGCGCCTTTGTTTGTCGCCGTGTCTCCGATTTTTGTTTTTACTTAGAAAATTAGATACAACACTTTGAGACTTTTAATTTGATATCATTAGAATGTTATATTGAAGTCCATAAATTACCGAAAAGCAGCTGAAACTAGGCATTGAAATTATATTTTTTGGCATTTTATTTTTTTACCGTATTTAATTTTAGATTCATTGTATTGCTTTTCTAAGCATCTTCTGGATAGAACCTTGATGTTAAAAATATAAAAAAAAAATTATTATGTTTAATACTTTTAAAAAAATACACTTGAAGTTTTTAAAGTAAACTTTTGTTTTACGGTACTTTAACATACATTTTGCCTCGTCAACAAGTGAATATCTTCACCATCTAAAGTTCAAAACACAAAGCCCATAAACAGCAGAGCACAAACATTAAAGCGGGCCAGTAACACCTAATTAACGATATTAAAATACGTCCTCGCCGCAAAGCGTCGCTAACATTGCATTCGCACATTGTACGCCATAAAACGCAAACGTTACCCTCCTTTAGGGATGAGAATTTTAAATTAACTGTGTAAAGCATCCCTAGGAAGCCCCACTCCGAGCTACGGTGCGGTGAGGTGGGTGTCTGGTTCCTATTGGGTCTTCTGGTTCAACCTAACAACTATATACGCACACCTTTTTATTTTTCTCGATGGTTTTAGCACCGCATATTCTGCTGGGAATAATGTAAGTTATTTATTTTATTTATTTAACCTTTATTGAACAAAAATACAAAGTAAACGTACAATAGAAGGGCTTAATGCTAAAGCATTATCTACCAGCCGACCTAAGTTTTATCTATATAAAATTTACCAGTAGCATTTGGACCCGTAGGATCTAAAGCTGATAAAGCTATTTTTTTTATTTCACTTCTTCGAACAATACTTTACTTATAAGCCATAAGTGAAGTAAAGTTTGCAATCATGTAATATGTCAAGTGTCAGAAACTAAATTCCCCACTATACCGGAAGAAATCGGACGTGTTGTTAATTTTTTTTCGTCCATGTCTTCTACAACTTCGACTTCAAAATACGTTAAGAATTATATAAGATTTTAAAAAGAAAATTATTTTATTTTATTTCAGGCAGAACCCACAGTGTTAATAACAAAAACAACTTATAACTATGTTGTGGTGTCTTTGACTAGGTGAACGCGAGTCCAATGCTGCATGATAGCACTGTCCACGTCCAACCTAGCCGCAACCTTAACCAAACTGTTGGTACTACACCGCACTCGGTGAATCAGAGATGCAGTACACTTTCTTATGATAGCTGACAGACTATCTACATTAGCTTCAGCCAGCATCCCCGAAGCATCCCCGTGTTGATGAGACTGCGCCATCCTTGTAGTGCACAAGGACGGCGCACTCCCATCAACACCCAAAAAGCATTGTTGTACTGAGAGCTTTACTTATACGCCGCAGCCGCAGACAGAGATGGGTAATGGGTTATAACCCATTTCAATCCACCCGGGTTATAATGGGTGGGTTAATTATCACCCAATTTGATGGGTGAAAACAGTTTATAATAAAACTAATTATTATTTTAGAATAATAAGTATACCATGTTCTTCTCAGTACTCCTAACTATGTTTATGTGAAATTTTTTGAAGTTTGGTCCAGTAGATAAAGCGTGAAGAGGTAATAAACAATATCATTTCCGCATTTATACTGTTAGTGAGGATGACATCTTGTACCTAATCTGAGAAGAGACAATTTGTTTTCGAATGAATACCGAATCATATATTGGTAACGAAAATTACATTAATACGTTACTAGCTTTTGCCTGCGGCTTCGTCCGCGTGAATTTCCCACATGAACAGTACTATTTCCCGGGATGAAAGATACCCTATGTACTTCTAACTATGTGTATGCGACAAGCAGATTTTGTAAAGAGAAAGGGCACTCGGGAACAAATTCTTATCGTACGCCAGATTATCAAGAAATCTAGAGAATTAAATAAGCCCGTATTTATTTGCTTTGTTGATTTCTCCAGAGCTTTTGACTCGGTGAAATGGCCTGTATAGTGGAAGACCTTGCTAGACATGGGCACACCAAAACATCTCGTACACCTTTTGAGACGTCTATATGAAGATGACACAGCCTCAGTTCGCATGGATGATGTTCTGTCAAGTGATTTCCATACTAGTGCCGGAGGAGGCCAGGGTTGCATTATGTTAAAACTTTTATTCAATGTGTGCACAGAGCTTATAATTCGTATCACTTGAGAAGACTGGACGGATGGTGTAACAATTGGTGACACCACCTTATTTGCAACCAGTTCGCAACACTTGGAAGAGCTACTGTCAAAGATAGAACGAGTGAGCCATGAGTTTGGACTTGGAATTAATCGCAAGACCATGGTAATGATTGTTGGTATGACGACGGGTATCATCAGGTCCTGAGCTTCCTAGTCCTGCACCCATAACGACAACAACGACGACTTCCGCACCGACGCACTCTGCAGCCCACGCCTGAACGACTTCGACGGCGGCGCACTCTCACTCACCAGGGTAGTGGCTCTGCAGGGACCGGCGCACACAAGTCTACCGACAGTCTCAACTAGATTACAAGCACTTCCCGATTCACTGGGACACAAGACTGGCCCTTGCAAGCTACGAAGCACAGACTGCACAGCAGATTCATCACATCAGACCTTTGGTCTTGGGGGGGGGGAATACTGTGGCATCCACCATCTACCGAGTGAATGCAGCAACTCGACGACTCGACAAACGACGGCTCCACAAAATCTCGGCGGCAAGCAATACTACTTCGCAAGGTCGGCACAAGATGGCGTCACAGTCTTCACTACACTTACATATCGACAAATAATTGCGAATAACAAAGATTGTACGAATATTCTCCAACCAATAATAACTTCACAGCATCGCAAATAGACTACAGATCAGACTCCACTCAATCTCCATACTACAACCCACAATCTCATCAACAAAAACGGAAAAATCCTAAATCGCGCTATCAGAATTTCCAAGGCAACTCGCTATATATATGAACTGCAATGCAACATCGTCGGAGCCTCGGGTCCCCAGGCCTAACACCTAGCCTGGCGGGAAGATCTTCCCTTCGGGGCGGTCGAGCATCATTCATCGCTCCCGCTCCCAGTGGCAACTTTAACCATCGCGGCGGTCGCCGTTCACTAAAGAGCAATAGAAACATAACCATAGCCAAGAAGACCAGGCTCGTGAGGACGCTTATATTTCCCATATTTCTTTGGAAAGACAGAAAATAGATGCTTTGGAGATGTGGTGCTGGAGAAGAATGTTTGGGATTTCGTGGACCGAGTTTCGCACGAATGTCTCGATACTTCAAGAACTCGGTATCAAGCAACGTCTGTTTTCGATAATACAATCTTGCATCCTCACATTTTTCGGTCATGTTTTCCGGCGTGACAATCAGTCCATAGAACGCCTTGTCGTCCAAGGAAAGGCAGAAGGCACTAGACCGGGCGGAAGGTCACCCACCCGTTGGACTGACCTGATCAAGTCTGCCATTGGAGGGTCAGTTAACGAGTGCAGCAAGATGACCTCCAACAGACAACGGTGGCGAAACGTCGTAAAGCGCATTACAGCTGCCCTTATCAATACAACCGCTCTGTCAAGAGCGTACTGGACCAGAAGAAGTATGCGACCGGAAGATTGGATCAAAAAAGGTGAAGTTTCATACATCATTTCAACTCCAATATTTACCCTTAGGGGTACAAATTTAAAATTCAATTATGATGTTATTATTTTTTATTACATAAGAGCGTAAATCTATAATTTCATGAACATAACTTCAAAAATGACGAAGTTTCATACAAACTTTCAACCCCTTTTTTACCCCCTTAGGCGTTGATTTTCCAAAATTCCTCTCTTAGTGCTCACTTACGTCACATGAGGGACCTTTGTACAAAATTTCATGTGGCTTGTTATTAAAATATAGGAGATAAATATGATGTTCATATTCATATTACACAGTAACACAAAATAGTTAAAATGTACTATTTATAGGTATTTCCCATTGAATATTTAAATGTTTCATTCTAGGTGGGTACCTACGTAATAATCGCTTGTAATAATACACAAAAAAATATTTTTTTACAATATTTAGTTTTCACCCGGTCAATGGGTGGTTTGGGTGGATTGAAATGGGTCGTAACTGGGTTATAACCCAGGCTCGGGTTTTAACCCGGGTGGTTACCCATCTCTGGCCGCAGATAATGTTGCACCAATGACGTCATATTTTGTCCTCTCAAATTTGGCCCGCCGAGTCTACACGCTAAAAAAAGAAAACAATTTCCCTTAATATCTTTTCTATATTGAGCTGAACCACAGATTATATTACCCGCTGAACTTAGAGGGAAAATTCAACTGCAAAAAGAAAACAGTCAGGCCCAAGAGGAGCGCAACAATAATTTTATGGCGGCCATTATGTCGTGTCTTGTAAACAAGTCTTGGCACTTGTCGCGATATATCTCGGCGCGGTCAGCTGCCCTCATTTACCCTCGCCATATGCTCTATCCTTTATTGTTTATGGATGGAGTCTTTTCTCGTTGGATGGAATTGTATTGTTAACTTTGTATTATTTTAAAATAAGAGTTAAATTTCCAATTTGTACCAGAAGAAACGCTGTATTTGTTTAATGTGTGCATAGTACATATGTAGATAAATAGGTAGGTAATTATCTCGTGCCTGGATTCTATATGCCTTAACAGATTTTCAAACAAGAAAATAATCTATACATAATATGTATAGATTATTTTCTTGTTTGAAAATCTGTTAAGAATCTGTTTTATTATCTATACATATTATAATAAAACAGTAAAAATATTTTGTCTGTACATTTAGTATTTTTGACTGAAATGGATAGAGGGACACTTAAAAAAAATAATAGAAAACAAAAATATTTTTTGGAATTTCTTGTCTGTCTTTCTGTCTGCCTGTATGTATGTACGCATTTCACGCAAAAACTGCTGGATGGATTTGAATGTTTTTTTTTTATTGTATAGCTATTAAGCCTGGGCAAAATATAGGCTATAATTTATTTTGAAAACTGGAACACCTGATGAAGAACCTTAACAGAACAGCTAAACTATAAGAAATATGGAAATGGCCTTAACAAAAGTCGTTCAACCTGATGAGCATTTTCTGATGACGTATAAAAATTGAAGATCTGGAACATCTGATGAAGAACTGCAAGAGACCAGCTACACTATAACATATATGGAAATGGCGCCTTATTAAAAGTCGTTCAACCTGATGAGCATTTTCTGCTGACGTATAAAAATTTAAGATCTGGAACATCTGATGAAAAGCTCCAAGAGAGATTTTTCATCTAAGCGAAACTCACGCGGGCGAAGCCGCGGGCGACAGCTAGTATCAAATATAGGATTAAGTATACCTTTTTTATAATCCAGAAGTATCTATATATCTTTGGGTACTATAATTAAATAAAATAGATAATGTACTGGCATTTGCTAATCCTCCCTTTCCAGGTGCCCATGATGGGTTTCACCTGCTCATTGAAAAAATAATAGGAAATTGAAAACAAATAGGTTATATCCTAGTAATTATAGCATCCAGATACTACAGCAGAACAACTTTCTTTGCTAAAGATTACCCTCCAGACTTTACTTCTGAAAAGATAAATAAGTAAGTCATCAAGATATTAGGTACTTACGCACAATTGTATTTCGATGAAGTAAGTAAGCTTTTTTATTTCTAAATAAAAATTGTCTTTATTTGATGAAAGATAAATATTCATGTACGTTTGCAATCCCTTTCCTTATATAAGAAAAAAATAAAAAAGCATAAACTATTGAGATAGGTGATGTTGAACTGTCGAACGCAGTGCGCGAGGCGCGGGACGAGCGGCGCGGCGCGCGGTAACAGATGCGCTGCATTACCGCCGCGCCAGATCCAGGCAACGCAGGGCCGGACTTGGGAGTGTAAACTTTATTCCAGAAAAAAAATTGTAGTGTAAATTTTCGCTTGACTACTCTGCATTAAAAATGTTATAATAATTACTGTCATTATTTTATATAACTTTTTAATAAAAGAATTAGAAAAAGTTGCGCTTCGAGATTTCAATCCCTTGGGATTTTCGGGATAAACAGTACCATACGCGTTCGTTACACTACCTTAGCTACAAATTTCATCTATATCTGTCCGGTAGATATTGCGTGAAAAAGTAACAAACATCCATCTCTCAAACTTTCTCGAATTACTTCTAGGACGGTAAGATCTAAGATGTTATACTAACGTCGCAGGAAGACACTGAACAAGATGAGATTAGAATAGAAACAATTAACCTTTGTTAAATTTATAAAATTTGAGAGAGGAAATGTATTTTTACGCTAATTACATTCAATATACTCCTAAAATAAATGTATTATTATAAACCCCTGTACGTACATATACCGAGCGCCGGAATTTTTTGAATTTTCGTCCTCTAAAAAATTTAAAAAATGAAATTATGCAAGTAATGAAAGGTTTTTTATAACTAAGTATTTATTTAACCATCCAGTATTCCTAAACTGCGACGTAAATTCGAAACAAAGTTCGGTTTTATTTATTTTGAATTTCATCCCGAATCCGTCCCTGCTATAAAACACGAGGGAGCACCGATGACAAAATACAAATTTTATTTTATTAAATTCAAAAAAAGCCTCCAATGATTGATAGGAGCGCGCCCTCTGCGACATAACTGCATAACTCTTGCTACTCAATAAAATGGATCATTGATTCTTCCTGCCATTGATGTGTTTGACGGCCAAATAAAGTTGCACGTTACTCTACGCTGAACATGGGGAATGTAGAACAACTTCATTTTTGAGGTTATGATATATTAGAAATATACCAAATATGAAAGTGGTATAAAAAACAAAGGTAATATGAGAAACTATCACGTTTATCAAAATGTTAGATTGTGATGATGTATTAAAGTTATAATGTAAGGTCATATCTCTACCAATTGATCGTCTGTCATATCATGATGTAGATCCATTAGTTTTATGGATGTAAACGAAGAATTACAACTTGGAAGTGAACACCATTTGAAAAACTTAAAATAATAGTACTAATTAAAACATCGCTTTACATTCATGATTAATTATATTTGTTAATTTAATAAAAATTTTGGGTACAACATAGGACTAAAGTAGGTATATTTATCGTAGTGTTTTACAATTTTTAAAGCATTTGTTCCACCATTGGACAAAGGCCTATCAACAGAAAAGGGATATCTATATCCAACAGCTTTTTACTTAAAATTAAAAAATACTTAACCATGTAATATAATAAACAGATACTTCATTTGAACATTTTTTTAAAAGTTCTCTGAGAAACGCGATCTTTTCATTTTATTGTACATTAAATAAATCATATTCTACTACAAAATTGCATCAAAGATCTACCTTATCACTTCCAATATCCATCTCACCCACACAAAAAGTGTATAATTTAAATATTACCTATTTCGCATGCAACTCGATCGACACGCTCCGCACACTGCAAGCCGACTGGTATTACTTAAAACACAAAAAAGGGTTATTTTCTCAAATTGTGAAGCTCACGGTGCAGCCTGGACCGAAATAATGATTAATGATGGTAAATAAGCGGGTGAGTCGCCACAAAAAGAGAGATGCAATGAACCGGCCGGGGAGCCCTGCCAGGCTACCTTTAGCCACATGTTGAAGGATAACTTAAAACATTTGCCATTTATTTCCTTTATTGGCGACTAACGGTGAACTTTTTGGGTAGGTATTGGTTTTCTATATTTCAAGCTCTTGAGTGAGTTGCTATGGAAATTGTAGACATGAAAGTTAAACCTACCAAATGCAACACAATGCTGAAATGCAATTTTTGCACAAAATCCATAAGTAAGTGTTGGACTACTAGTAAAGAGATAAGTGAGGTTATGAAAGGAAGAAGTAATAAGAATATAGGAACTCGTAATTTACACTTTTTTACACAGTTTTTACTGTTCACTTTACACAGTATAAGAATACCCCAGTGAATACTTGATGTGCCGTTTCCCAGAGATGAAACCACTCAGTTGATTAATCCCTCAAATTTTTTTAAATCATTAGGTACGTTTTCTAGATCTGAAAACTGTTTTTTTAAACTCTCCCGTCATAGGGTCCGACTGCTGAATAAAGGCCGCTTTCCCTTCCCTCTCATCATAAATATTTAGATTAATAAATATTATAAAATGCCTACATAGTTCTACATTTTACTTAGGTAGATAAATAGGCTTACCTAAACCAAACTTCCTTAGCTAGCGCAAAAACTTGCAAATAACGTAGTAATTAAGTTGGGCAGATCGGGGTATTAATCAATTTAATTAATTTTAGTCGGGCACTCGTCGGCGGCAGGTACGACAGGTGCCCGCAAATCTACAGGAAACGGGACCATTAGAGAGGAAACGTCCCGATTGATGGAACAAATGTACCGTTCTGCGAAGCCTTCAGCTGCTGGGTTAAGTATATATTGTTTAATTGGATGTTTAATGTTCTTCACTGATAATCATTTGGAAAAGGTGGATGATGTATTGCCTATAGATACTGAACAAGCTTTTAGGTATGTATGGAGCAGTCTTTATTTTTATGGACTTGGTTTCTTTTAAAATCCTTTGTGAAAATGAAATTTCATCCAAACCAATGCTATATTTTCTTGAACTATAAGTAGAGTAAGTTGTAATCGTTAATGTTTATTTTTATCAAGCTCTTACCACGTTTCTTAGAAATGTTTTTCGAGACAGATCTCGAAAAACATTTCTAAAATGTTATCTGACTTACTTTTAAATAATAAATTTACTATCACGTGTATAAAATAAGCTCAAGACAAAAAAAGATAGCTAAGCTGAGAGGCCTATGCTCAACAGTGGACAAAGGGCAAGATGATAATGATTAAATTACTGCAACCATCATACGTTTGCATTATATTCACCAAACACATATGACGTTAAACTAAAAAGCATCCGTACATTCTGCCCCAATTCGTGCAATGAAACAAAACAATGATGGCATTAAAACAGAGGCATCAACTCGTTGGCGGGTTGGTTGCACAGAAAATATAATATGGTTGGTTGACAGACGGTTAGCGGCTGCTAATGAGGCCGAACCACATGGCAGCAAAGTACGAGCTCAAATTACTACTTATCACTTGACCGGACTGTCAACCTATGTTTTTGTTCAGATAGGTTTTTCCTCTCTTATCGACACCCTAATTTCAACGTTTCTAAAATATCGGCACCTGTAATCCAACATTTTTTAAAACTACGATCTAGAGAATAGAATTTCAAAGAACTTTGTGACCACGTGCCATAGGACATCCGCATTCCACATACATTGTGGTTAGACGACGAAGATTGGAAAACGCTTAGTGTATCCTATTTCCAACTAGACAAGTAATTTGGGAATCTGCCTCAACACAAAATATTGGGATAGAATTATAATTCAATATTTTATTAGAGGTAACCTATGATGAAAGGCCCCAGGGGCCCTATTTTTGAAAGTGTGACACACCAAAAAAGCGTGAGCAGAATGATTTTTCATTCGATATCCATTATTCCGTATTTTTGAATTGTCTATGTCGAATAATTCACAACGAGTGGTCTAGACCACTCGTTTTCCTATGATTTGGTAGTCGAACGATTTTTACGTCAAAATCTTGAATGACATAGACAACCGGATACGGATATAGATGGAGTCTATTAGAATTTTCATTTTTGCGTTCCGTTTAACGCTTACGTTCTCTTTGATTGAAAGTTTACGAACAATTTTTTTTACGATTCGTTACCGATTCGGTTTTCGTTGCGTGGAATGGAGCAGAAATTATTTCTCGCATTATTTTCATATCACTGGCAACATTGCTAGACGAGTGATTTCAAAATTACGGCTTTTATGTTTTTAGTGACATAATAGGACGAGTGCGACATAATAGTCTATTCTTTTTCGGCGGTATGTCACACTTTCAAAAATAGGGCCCAGGTTCGAATTATACTCTTATGACCTAGAAATCAGAAACAAAACAAGATGGGGTATCTACAATTACATTAGGTACCACAACACAACTAGTTTTTTTACGTACATTATGATTTTCCTAGATGATAATAGTAATTCCACCTCAGCTAAGCTACTTTAAAAAATTGCAAAAATATAACAAAATGCATACAAGCGGTCCTTATCAAAAATCTTTAATTATTACATGCGTTAAACATCATCAGATTACGGCGTAATAGCGTGGTCTCATATTATCAGATTTTAATTACAATTTTATATGATTGCATGAAGTTAATGTCTAGTAAAGTTACTCACGTGGGTAGCTACATTCCTTAACTATGTGATTAAGTTTACACGCGATCTAAGTTTAGGTAATAATATTCAATTAAGTTTACATACTTTTTATACGAACCATGAAGCCTTTATCTCAAACATCAATTTTACGTGTTTAATTAAGATAAATTTATGCAAATAAATAGTAATGTGGTGTTCAAACATGTTCAGTGGCTAGGGATATACAAAAGTTGGGTAATGGTGAGTATGATAAAGCTTCCTATACTTCTGACTCTCTTCTTAATATTCATATCTTTATAATTAACTAGCTTTCGCCCGTGGCTTCACCCGCGTAAATTTCCCACGGGAACCATGCCTTTTCCCGGGATGAAAGGTACCCTATGTCCATCTCCGTACTTCTAACTATGTGTATGCGAAATTTTAGGAAGATTGGTTCAGTAGATAAAGCGTGAAGAGGTAACAAACAAACAAACTCACTTTCACATTTATAATTTTAGTTAGAATTATCCCCACTGTTCTTCCTTCCCTTGCTTCTTCCACAATTCTCTGTCGAGGACAGAATGTCGCCACCCGCACAGAAAACCGTCGATGTCGTCTCACCGTCTTTTTCATTTCATATATTTATAACCTTTCCAAGAACTATGATAAAAATAATAATAAGTATTTATTTTTATTAGCCTGAGGTGACGTTCAATCTTGCCCGCCCTGCGTTCCGTTCCACGCATGCCGTCCGGAGAACGTTTTCCTCGCACATATTTTATCCACTTGTACTTACAATAATTACGGCATATTAGCGTCCGATAACGTTAATTAACAGTTCACACCGCCAGCCAACATCAATCATATACTCTGTGATTATGTAGATTCTATGTAGTCACTATTAATCTAAATGCTCTATGATATTAGCGCATTTTTTATGAGTAATTGTTTTACTCCGATCTAGTTTGACACGAACTGGAAATAAAAACTATCAGGTTAAAATTATTTGAAAATGACCAAACTTTCACTGCTGGATAAAATAACTGAGTCTCATTTCGCAGAAGTTGTCTCTAGATCTTTGTGTCTTCAGTGTGCTATGAGAGTTCCTACAGAGAGTAATTATAGCTTATGGATTCCATAGTATGCACTTTGGAAAAGTAATTTTAAAATATTTTAAATTTAATTATATTTGAAAACGTTTAGGTATCATAAAAAAGTTAAGCTTAATTGAATTTATGATGGACTAGCTTTCGCCCGCGTGAATTTCCCACGGGAACAGTGCTTTTTCCCGGGATGAAAGGTACCCTATGTCCTTCTCCGTACTTCCAGCTATGTGTATGCGAAATTTCAGGAAGATTGGTTCAGTAGATAAAGCGTGAAGAGGTAACAAACAAACTCACTTTCGCATTTATAATATTAGTTAGGATTGAACAGAACATTCCCCTACAAAAAAACGTATTGCATTCTCATATATTTTTGCTAAGTTTCATTGGAAATATGTTCTATAATTTAAGTATATGTACTTATAAAGTGTTTTTATTTTTTTCATTTTTCCTACTTTACATTAGATGCAGATTATTTTACGTTAGTTTAACACCATTAGTAGATGCATCCAATGAAGAACTATACATAAAGTGGGAAAAACAAAAAAAGACTTTCAAGACTCAATTAGAAAGCCCATAAAATTAAATACGAATAAACCTAATAGCAAGACCTAATGAGTGAAACAGGCTCTGAATAGCTGATGGGGAGCAACCGCCCAGGAATACATAAATAGGTTTAAACTCTTTTAATTATTCCTTCACCCTCTTGAATATGTAACAATGCAGAAGACTGGTATTAACGTTAATTTTAAATGCGAGTGGTCAAGGCGCTAATTGCTGGCTGTCATATAAAATATTGAAATAATTCTGCCCACAACAGGTATTGTAAGGTCATTTCTCTTCTTCTAATTAATGACTGCAAGTAATACTGAAAAATAATCTGGTTTTAAGGAATTTTCTCGTTAATTGTCACTCACCTTAAATATTAGATACTAGCTTTTGCCCGCGGCTTCGCCCGCGTTAATTTCCCACGGGAACAGTGCTTTTTCCCGGGATAAAAAGTAGCCTATGTGCTATTCCAGGTCATTATCTACCTCTGTACCAAATTTCATCGAAATCCGTCCAGTAGATTTTGCGTGATTGAGTAACAAACATCCTCACAAACTCACAAACTCACAAATTCACAAACTCACAAACTCACATCCAAACTTTCGCATTTATAATATTAGTATGGATGTACTACATATAAGTACCTATCTAGTAGTAGACCTTAATGATAAATTTACATCTGATAAAAAAGTAGATAGGAAAAATTATTTAACTCAACTGAAGAGTACCTACTTATAAAGCTAGTAGTAGACAAGCTAAAAAGGACGTAAAATATTCCCGAAACCATTTTGACGGTAAGTATATAAAAGAAATTAAAACACAACAATTAGTTTAATATTCACGTTATTACACACGAATTTACGATATAAAAAAATTATAAAATGTAAGCACTCTACTGTATTTGAAAACAACAGACTTCTCTTTCATGAGAAGTCAAGTAAAACCAACCGGGGAAAGTTCCTCACAACGCGAACAGACAATCTCCAACACACGAGAGAAAGAGTCCTAAATCGGCGTAGGGTGTAATTAAGGCGACCACCCACCACAACGACCTCGAGGCCTTGACCGACAACCCTAATGAGTTCACCGGCTGAGACGCCAGACGAGCCGAGCGAGACAACCCTGAGCACTATACCTCCGAAATACATCTTCCTAACCAAATTACATAAGTCTAAAATAACAAAAATCAAAAACGATTCACCATCTACCTAGATCACATTCTCACAATTCTCAATAAGCCATCAAACTGCATACGTTCAGATGAATACGCCGCCATATTGTTGCATTGCATTTCTCATGCAATGTCCCGTTCACAAAACAAAAATCAAGCAACAAAAGGAAAATACCGACAAGCCGGTTACTAAACTTTTTTACTTTATTTCAGAGACTAGCACGAACTGCCTGCGCTCACAGCCAAAAGGTTCTATGTCGCTTCCAACTCTAAACTTAAAGCCTCTGTACACAAAAGGCTTAAGTTTCTCAAAACAGGTTTTCTTTAAAGACATTTCGTTTTTCTATATTAAAGCTCCGACACGAGAGCTCCGCCTACACTTGATTTAAAATTAGAACTCTTGCGTGACAAACGCCGGTAACTTCGAATTAAATAGTAAAAAGTTAAACTTTATTCACAAGTAATAGAGCACAATATTCCACGGTAGTTTATATGCTGTAAGGTGGGTTGCTCCGTAAATGCTATTGGCCCAATCGTGCAACGTGAAACAAACAAGAAATAGTCGAGTGAATGGGACAGCGTTATACGAAGCGTGTCGCTGGGAGCAGCCAAACCAAAAATTGCGATAAATACATTTAAATCTTATAATAAAATCAACCAAAATATCTAGAAAGATCAATACCAAACAAATCAATATAATTATTAAATTCAAGTCTTGTTTTTTAAATTAATTCATTGCAACTAAACTAAAACTTGCAAACTTCAAAGAAGAGAGACGGAAGATGACGTTTGTATCATGAGTGAAGGATACAGAAAATCTGTTTAGTATCGGCTCACGTTGATGTAAAGGTCATAAGCACCGAACACCGAAGTCAACACATTGAGTCGAGTTTCCTGTTACTAGAGCTGAAAGATAATTTTGTGAATTCTGACTTATGTCCTTTGTTGTTCGGCAGTTGTATAGAAGTGGGCATGGCGGCAAACGAGCAGTGACGATTCGTTTAGTAGACAGTTGACAGTCGCCACGCCACACTGACATTCCGATAGTAGGACTGATAACAATTTTCTATTGATGATTTTTTTGCTGACCCTTCAATTGGTGCTTAGTGTTCGAAGTTTGAATGGACTGATCAAAGCTGTGTGACATTATTGTTTGTTTTTTTATTAAACTTGTTCGTCGAAGTGATACAGTGAAGTGTTGTGGTGGTTTGTAATGACTAAACAGTGGTGTTGTTGACTGTACTTCTTCAATTGAACCTGAAGTGTTTGTAAGTAATTATTATTCGTTATTTCTGTAATTCTCAGAATAAAATTCCTACGCGAAGCAAAATAAGCGAGCTTTTGAACAAAATAAATAAATCATGCAATTAAATGTAAATAAATTTCATACTGGAATATGAATGATTGATTAGGTAGCCGTATCTGCAGTGAAAAAAATTATGAAATAGGACATACACTAGTATGATTAGGTGCTTATTGCCGAACATCTCTACGTAGAGCTTGATAACAAAAATGAGGGTAGGCTAAATTTTCGTTAAGTCGTTCCATTCGGCGCATATTGAGATCTTTGACTATCTTGTTTACTATATGCAAACTGAAAACATTCATTCATTAGATATAGTTATATATCTACATGTTATAAGATGTATACAATATTCCAATCCCAACTATCCCATACCAACATCCCAACTAATAAGTATGACTATTTTTTTTTACCTCTTCTCGCTTCATCTACTGAACAAATCTTTCTGAAATTCGCATACAAAGGAGTATTAAAAAGGACATAGACTAAAGGACTTTTTATCCCAAAATTCCTGACTTTTCGAAAATCTATCTGAATTCTAACTAAATATAGCCTAGATCTGGGAAATAGTCGACATCTTTTGATATTGCCATGAGAACTTTTGTAGTCAAGGATTTCGTGTATTTTAACTGAAGACAAAATCCAGTAGCTACCTTTAATCATCTGGAAAATGGTCTTGTGAGCATTGAATGATGGCTTGATAGGTGGATGGCTTGGTAGGTGATACGTGTCATAACTATATAGTGTGCATTTTGAAAACTATATTTAATATGCATAAATATGGGCTTTAAACCAAAATGTTGATGTGTATTTCGTGAGAATTATTTAAAAGGTTCTTATATCTGATTTGCAAGAAACGTAGGCAACTAAATCGTTGTTATTCAAACTTCTTTAATTCAAAATATTATGAAATATAATCTATTTCATAAGCCAAAGAACTTTTGTTTAAATTTAACTTCAAGTCAAATCAAATTATAGTTAAAGTTGATATTTTTACATAGGTTTTATCTGAGTTTTACCACATAAAGTATTCATAATTAAAATATAAACTATTAAGTTTATATTTAGACACAAACTTTTATTTAACATAAAATTACTATTTTTATGCCCTTTAAATATTCCATTAGAAAAATAGTATTTGAACGGGCAAGAGAATTCCTCTAGTAGTTAAACAATACTTGTAAGATCCAGCCTTCAAAGAGTAGGTACCTTCTGAAATTGTAAGATACAGCCTTCAAAGAGTAGGTACCTACTGAAATTGTAAGCTACAGCTTTCAAAGAGTAGGTACCTACTGAAATTCCTAGACTCTGGCTGAAGTTTGGACATGAAGCGATACATTACAAGGCCCGCCTCCGTCGCTGGGCGGGCGGCGGCGTCCGACACGCCCACCGCTATATGCCGCCGCCGACATATACCGGCTTATGTGGAAATGCTCGGAATTTGAATACTGAATTAGCCTGGGAAAATTGAAGAAAAAATTACCAGCCAGTCTAAAAAAAAATGTCGGGTATTGACGATCGCAAGTTGGGGTGTAAGCAGTTAAGATTTAAATTTTACATACATACTTGTATTAACTTAATAAATCAAAGTTAATTCATACTTGTATTAACTTTAATTTTAATTGTAATTATATTTTATTTACAAATTAACATACAGGTACAGCTAAAGTGGAATTTAAGTCACAATAATGACTAGAATCAAATTACTTAATATAAAAAAAACAGAATATTTAGAATTAAGAAAAAATATTTAAATTGCATATAATACAGGCAAAGCCATATTTGTGCATGTTAGGTGGTTAGGATACCCAAGCAAGATAGTTAGATACATAAAATTATGAAAAATTGCACAATAAAATTCTACTTTAAAAACCAATGATTATCCCATATTTTTATAAAGACAGTGCATTTTTAGAAATTCATAAATAAACCGTCAGTAGAGCGTGAGTGAATGCTGCAAGTCGTTCTAGTCTAGAGAATAATGTTAAACATATTTAAATGGAAACTAAAATAACTAGTTCTAAATCAAGATAATAATTACAACGTAGCAATTCTTCCAACTGGAGAAAAATATTAAATGTATGAGTATTTTGACTACTCGTATATGGTAACTCTACCACATAAATGGAGATACGAACTAACCTCATACATTATGTAACGCAGCGTTCGCTAGTACGTTCTGCGCCACATGTCTCGAATATAATGTTCACAAGCTCTTTGTAAATGTAGCGAAACTTGCGCTCGGTAGGGTATAATACAACTAAAAAACCCGCTAGCTAGAATATATTCTGCAAGCTTATTATGCGTATATTAATATATAAAAATGTGTAAGTGTGTGAGGAACTTATTATTCGGTTTCTGAGTGATTATTGAAACTTTATCACACAAACACTACTGATGATTAAAATGAAATCTGATAAACCAGGTATGGTTTAACTTGAACCATATTGTAAAAACTACTGGTTCACAAAAGTCCCACTCAAGAAAAGTTCTGAAACTCATAGAAAAATACACAGACCTAAATTTTATTACATTGTAGCGTCATTTTCATAAAGCATAAACAACATCTTTCTAGCCGTACCATATGAAAACAAGCCATGTTTATTTTAAAAATTAAAAAAAAATACCTGTTGTTGTCCCTATTTTTTTAACTGTTCTTACATCTTTATTAAATCCGAGCAAATAAATTTTCCGTGACACTCGCGAGGTGGTTACACGAGTAAGGCCGTGTCCTCGGAAGCGGTACATCATCCTGCTCGTAAAGCGAGTAAGCAGTGATTCTTGATGGATCACCGGGGAGCAGTGCTAGAGAGTATCTTGTTTTATGACTTATTTCTACTAAACTGCATTAAACACGTATCTGTGTACCTACCTGTTTTACTATATATCTCCCAAAAAAAATATTTTTAAAATTAATAATTATGGATGTCCTCATTTATTAATTTTTAGAAAAAAAAGAAATTACTTTTTAAGAAATATTTCTTTCTATTCACATTATGTCATCTGTTGGTCTATTTTGCTGTTTGCTTGCCTGCTTGCTTAAATGCTTCAAAATTAATTCAATTTTAAAATTTATACAGGAATATGTAGAAAATTATCAAGGACTAGCTGTTACCCGCGGCTTCGCCCGCAGCAAAAAAGGATTAATCATTATCCCGCCCCTGTGAAACTGTTGCTTGAGCGCGAGTTAGCACTTTATTCACGATGGAGTGAGTTAAAAAATAGGTAAAATAGCGAATAGGCAAATTTACAAATTCATAGGCAAATACCGTTTATACACGTGTGCATGAAATTTAGTAATGCTGTTTGCGTGTCGTGATTTTCAATCAAAATGGCGCGAAAATTTCATCGTTACCGTTAATATATGAAATAATAAAAAAACGTGCCAATTTTCACTCGGGGGATTTTGTAATGGCGGACAGATAATTACTTAATTTATTGTTATTATTACGTCGCTGTTTTTACAATACAGATTATTATGAGAACACCACAATATAAAGGATTTCTATAAATAAACTCTCATTGACATCTCATAGATCTACCATCGAAAGGAATACAGAAAGGGCTCCTGTAATGGCGGATCAAATCGGCCGCAAAGTAGTTATATGAATCAGTATGAGGACGAGTATTTCCACTCCATTGGTATATCTCGATGTTTATGCGCCAGCCCTCGTTAAAGTGTCAGTTCTTTAGGCGCGATTGGTCCAATTTGCGGTTGGTAATAAAGCTAACTTTTTCGGCCTTCAAGTCTTTCCGGGCGGTAATACAAAAAAATAACCTGAACCTAACTTCTTTTCCGCCCTCAAAGTCTTCCCAGGACCGTCATAAAAAGTAACCTGAACCTAACTTACTTTCTGCCTTCAAGTCTTTCCGGGCGGTAATAAAAAAAAATAACCTGAACCTAATTTCTTTTCCGCCCTCAAAGTCTTTCCGTGTGGTCATAAAAATTAACCTGTCCTAACTTATTTTCTACCCTCAAGTCTTTCCAAGTAGTCATAAAAAAAAATAATCTGAACCTAACTTCGTTTCCGTCCTCAAAGTCTTTCTGGGCGGTCTTAAAAAAAATAACCTAAACCTACTACTATATAATCTTAGCTTCTCAATATAACACTCAAAAAATTTACAATTTCGGAAACATTGTTTTTATTTTTAGACCAACCGCGAATTGGACATTTTTTGGAACTTTGGACCAATCGCGAATTGGACCAATTGCGCCTAAACCGTGTCAGTGATGTCTACAATGAAGTGCTGGGCGGGGTGGGATGCAGTATTTGAAATTAGTGCGGGGCGGTGAGTGACCGATCTGTACGTTAGTACTTCTTACTTTTCTGTGGCGCTTCTGATTTCGCTACACTATATGCTATACATAATACATTAAAATTTATAAAAATATTACTCAAAAGATCATTATTCGCGAAAAAATATTGAAAGAACTTGTCCGCGGTAAAGTGCCATCTCGTGGCAGGCCGTGAGAACTAAAGGCAAATATTTAATTAAAGCGCCATCTAATGACAAATTATATATAATTAAAGATATGTAGTGTACCTCATACGGCTATGTTGCGCGCCCCGCCTCCGCACGCAATGTACTTACATCACAATTAACTCACTGATGTTAACTACCTTCACACACATAATAGATAGAAGTTTGAGCAGAGTGCCATTAGTCTGTGCACTCAGCAGCGATGTATCCAAGCATACTGCCGGTGTAACGGCCCATTTTATATGGAAGTAGAGGGGAGGCTGACGTAACGTCACCTTGACGTAATGTAAAAATATTTTGTCTGTACATTTAATATTTTTGACTGAAATGGATAGAGGGAGACCTAAAAAGAAGAATAGAAAGCAAAAAAAATTTTTTGGAATTTCTTGTCTACAGAAAATGCTTATCAGATTAATCAAATTTTGCTAAGGCACCATTTCCATATATGTTATAGTGTAGCTGATCTCTTGGAGTTATTCATTAGATGTTCCAGATCTTCAATTTTTATACGTCAGCAGAAAATGCTCATCAGGTTGAACGATTTTTGCTAAGGCGCCATTTCCATTCCTCCTCTTGGAGCTTTTCATCAGTAAAAATATTTTGTCGAAGTTGGTGACAAATGCAATTAAGTGCATCAAATATGAAAGCATCCTCTTGTCTAAAGACACGCGTGATGGATCGGCTCAGGGGTGCCAAAGTGCAATTCGGTGATTCCTGTACTTTCGAGTAAGTAGAATGGATCAACCCTTCCTCCAAGTCTGGTTAATATCTTTATCTATATCTATACATATAATAAAACAATAAAAATATTTTGTCTGTACATTTAGTATTTTTGACTGAAATGAATAGAGGGACACTTAAAAATAATAATAGATAGCAAAAAATTTTTTTTGGAATTTCTTGTCTGTCTGTCTGTCTGTATGTATGTACGCGTTTCACGCAAAAACTACTGGACGGATTTGAATGAAACTTTTTTGTTGTATAGCTATTAAGTCTGGGCAACATAAAGGCTATAATTGATTTTGAAAACTGGAACACCTGATGAAGAACCTTAACAGAACAGCTAAACTATGAGAAATATGGAAATGATACCTTTGAAAAAGTTTATCAATCTGACGAGCATTTTCTATTGACGTACATAAGTCGAAGATCAGGATCATCTGATGAAGAATTACAAGAGACCAGCCACACTATTACATAGATGGAAATGGCGCCTTAGCAAAAGTCGTTCAATCTGATGAGCATTTTCTGCTGACGTATAAAAAATGAAGATTATGGAACATTTGATGACGAACTCCAAGAGACCAGCTACTCTATAAAATAAATGGAAATGGGGCCGTAGCAAAAGTCGTTCAACCTGATGAGCATTTTCTACTGAAGTATAAATAGGACACGGGATAGGACAAAGAGGGAATCGGGGTGTGAGTGGTGGTACCCGGAAAATTATAGATAACGAGCAGACGAAGATCGTTTATTGAATGAAATATCACTTTTGATTCATTTATTTAACACCGCGACTGTATTACGAGTACCTAATATATTCCCGCGGGACACAGGATAACCATATGGCTGAAATTTTGAGTACTGGAGTTTAGGTTACTACAGTTTATAACACAAAAAGATTTTTCATCTAAGCGAAACTCACGCGGGCGAAGCCGCGGGCAACAGCTAGTCCTAACTAATATTTTAAATGTGAGTTTGTTGGTTTCCTGTTCACGCTTTATCTACTGAACCAATCTTCCTGAAATTTGCATACACATAGTTAGAAGTACTGAGAAGGACATGGGGTACCTTTCATTACAAAAAGCTCTGTTCCCTCGGTAAATTCACGCGGGCGAAAGCTAGTTGTACAATAATAATATCTACTGATCTTGCTCTTACAGAAATGGTTTATATCATTAATAAATTGCTAAATAATGAGAAAAGGAAGGTTTAAAACAATAGGGATTTTTTATTGAAACACTAAAAATATATATTTTTGGAAATAACTTGAATAATTTTTCATGTAGTTGAGTAACCTAATAACACAAAAGCACCCGTTTTCATGTTTCAGGTCTCTATCATATCTTGACAAGCTACTATGGAAAATTCCACTGCTTTTCTAAGTATGATTTCAAATGTTCTTTGCTTTCCCTTTCTAAACAACGTGACTTTGATATTGTTTCCCCAATTTTTAAATAATTTATTTCCAAATACGTTAATTATGGATATTTATACTGTTTTAAAGTCGCGCTGTTTTAAAGTGAACTCAGATATTTGAAGTAGAGAAGGTAGAGACACTTTTATCTTCTCTTCAAACAGCACCAAGCATTTTTTATTTTTAATAATCTTTAATCTAAATTAGTATGAAAACCCTCACAAAAAGCTGTCCATTTTGTTTTGATTAGAAGAAAACGTCATCTCAGTAGAAAGCGGTTTCTCGGACCTCACGGGCTGTAAGCAAATTTCTAATCGAGCATCGGCACTATTCATCTCGGCTTCTAGTATATTACATACCAGCGTATGGTATAAGATTTTTTTCTAAGATAGTTTTTTTTACCAATGTGAGCTAGTACGTATTTGATTCAAAGGACCATATATATTTTAATTATACTGGTTCAACATTTACCAAGATATAACAGATTACCTTGAACACTTAAATTGACGGTGTCGACGAAATATGTTTTACAAAATTAAATAAATATAGTACGATTACTGTTCTAAACGACACATAGCCCTTGAAATAAAAAAATTAAGTTACCCTTGAATTAAAAAATTAAAAGTAATCTAAGGAAAGCTCTCTCTTTATATCTGAGAGGCGTTTAGGATTTAGTGGAATAAAGTAAGTCACATACATGCATGAACTCTGAAAACAGAACTCCCTTTTTTGGGCAGTCGAGTTAATTTCCCAAAAGAAGAATTATAAAATATTGAATATTTAAAAATTCAAGTCTGAAAATGATAACTTGTATTCTATCTTATGGGTTTTTTCCTCAGTTTTCTTTTATATTTCTAAGATGACCAATGAGCTACCGACGTGAGTTATGTCGTGTCTAATAAATCCAACCTCGCGTGTTGGTATGTCCAGCGTATTCGTGGCTAATTGCTCATAAACTGAATAAGCTCTGTCTGAGCATGTGCGTAGTGTGGGAATGACCTGATAATGCACAATGGAACTCATTTCGTTTTATCGCCGATGATCACCATTTCACTACGATTACGTCGTTGTGAAATTATTATAGACATACAAGACCTAAATTTTAAACAAACCTCAAAAAAGTGCATTTTGTTACTTGATTATAAGCTAAGCTGTAAAAATTCAGTACCTACCTATATATTTATTTTATTAAAGTCGCTTTTTTCGATTCGAGTTCAACTCCTGCCTGATAGGAAGCAAAGATAAAATCTAGAGTGGTACACGCAAACTCAAAAAATGCCAATTCATTCTCGCCTTGAAGATTCCTGAATTGCGTATCGGGAAACAGTAACGCGGGTCGAGATTTTATATAACTGTATACCAATTGCTAAAATCAAACACAAAACATTGCCAATTTCTCTCTTGGTAAACACTACGCACGTACATTTTATACAATATCACATCAGGACTATGATTCTACTAATGGGGGATTTTCCAAGACCCAGGACCCAGATAAAAAAAAAATAGTTCCAGATGTCTTCATAGAGGGCGCTTAGTAAAAGGCAAGTCCATAGAAAAAGGCGGAATTGGCAGTTTTTAGGGTTCCGTAGTCCGACAAGGAACCCTTATAAGATCGTTCACTAGTCCGTCCATCCACCCTAGTCTGTCACAGCAGAATATGTAACTTGGTTCGAGGATACTTCACATATAGATCTCATTTTAAAAAATACAAAAAATTAAAATTACCCCTTTTTAAGGGTACCTCCCCATACATGTAAAGGGGGGGGGTGAATTATTTTTTTAGTGCACCCCCTTGTATGGGGTATCATTGAAAAGGACTATGAAAATAAGGTAGGGTTTCCATACAACACTTTTTTATCAGCTTTACCATTTGCGAGATATAAGCCCGCCAAAGTCGTTTACACGGTGCCCCCCCCCCCTGTAATTTCTAAAGTCTTGGACCTATAACCTTCAAATCACTCAAGTAAAGAAACAGGCGCGTAAACTCTTATTTAAAATTGTTTCAGGTATCCTGTGATGAATACTTTTGAAATTATAAATAAAATAAAAATACATATACACTTTTTTCTTGCAAGAAATGCAAAACAGCGCGGTGCCAAAAATGACTACGGAACCCTACTTTATGCATGGTCCGAAACGCACTTGACCGGTTTTTTGAAATATAACCTAATAAAAAAAACATCTAAAAAGTATCAATATTGTGATTTTTGCAACTGTCAAACTGTCAGGTGATTTTTTTTCTGCCTCCGGTTGACAAGAAAAAGCACACAATATAGGTACAGCTATTATTACGACCCGTCTTTTATAAAACGCCATCTGTTGAGACTTTTATACTAAGTACTTATACTGTTTTTTTTTTCTTAATTTAGCTGACAGAAAATCGCCTATTACAAAAGTACCAAATCGTGTCGCGTTGTGAAATTGTGATAAAGCATAGAGATCTTATAGAAAACTTGTCGCTTAAGTTCAATATCTTTGGCTCTTGAGACATACTTTATTGAAACACGACATCTACATCTGTAATCAGTAGAATCGCCCCCCAGCTTACAGCAGCATACTTAAATATAGCTATAGCAGCATACACATACATGTAAACATATAGTATAGTGGTGGGCAGTGGGCGGAATCCGGGTGCACGCCACTCGATTCCCAGAAGAGGAAATCGTTACCAGCAAATTGGGCCCTAACCACTGGTTGGAGTCCTGACACGCAGACATGGACAGCCGGTTTAAAATGCACACTACTAACCACTCCATTATTATAAAGAATACGAGCAGACGCAGTGCTCAATTATTTATTGTAATAATAAGAAATTCACGCAGACTTTGACAGCCTTCGAGCAACAAGGACTTCCGCGCGCTCCGTGTTGCTCTATGTTGACAGCCTAATTTAAATTATAAAGAACTCTTATTTCATTTATTTAATTTCGATACAAAATACAATGTGTTGAAATCACTTATACAGTTTACAGTACAAATAATAATAAAAAATTTAATAATTATTATTTTTTTTAATTTTGGTTAAATAAATAATAATAAAAAATAAAAATGATTTATTAGGTAAACAAAAAAGTTGTACAATTGGGTTGTTGAAACCTCCTCCTTTTAAGCAAAACAAAATGCTTGTGCCAGGAGGCTCAGCTCTTACATAAATGGATTGAATTACAACAAATAATAGGTAATTAACAGAACAGCACATGCCAAAACCAAGCTTATAAAATAATTAACGCGTGAAAACTGACTGACATACAGACAGAATTATTTATACTTTAAAAGGCAAAATTTTCGAATTGAGAATACATAAAAATATTGTAACCAATTATTTAGCTCTACATATTATTTACAGTTATTCATATGTTATTACATAAAATACATAACAACGGTGTTAATACCAACAGGTGCGAAGTATCGCATAATTTATATGCCTAGGTACAGTAAATTATTGTGACCATTGGCCATACAGTGTTAGGTTAGGTCATGTCGTGTGCTGACGTGATATATTGAATACAATCAAATTACCGTATAGTGTGATAATGCTTCGGGATTCTTTGTAAATTAATTTGTATGTTTTGTACTGATGACAAATCAATATGTGCCCATTACTTTATGACCATGTGCGACCTGGGAGTCCATTTGTATCGGGTTATGTGGAGGGTTCCTCCTGAGTGTGTGGTCAATTCATAATCATTTTACTGGGCTTTAGTTGGCCGCTCCTAGCAGACCTGGCCACACACAATTGCAACAGACTAACCTGGCCTGAAGTGAAGCGCATAACCCAAGATTGAACAAATTTGCATTACCTACCACAATCATAAAAATCTGTCAAAAGTGTAGTGACAAGACAGAGGTACCTACTAAGCGATGTGGTAGCAACCTGTCCTATTTCAAAATTTCCCTTTCTGCCTCCAAAATAAGAGTTGTAATGGTAACTCCAATCACTAATGCAATTTTGTAACTCTATCTATCCTTGAGGGATGAGAACATCATTATAATTCTGTATATTAGGGCAACCATTTTAATTAACTAAATACTAATTTGAATGTTTGTTATTAACAATCACAACTAAACACAATAAATCACAATACTTTTAAAATCTGAAACATACCCACTTGTAAGGCATAGAAGAATTCAAGATATAATAATAAGAGCACCCAGCAATGAGAAAGTGCCACAGAAATAATAAGCAAGATTTGTCAGTGCTAAATCTGGTAGCTTATAGGACAATGTAAAATAATCCATCCATAATCTGTATCAATAAAGCTTTAGTATCTTTAAATTAGGAATATTGTCATACACAGGCACCGAGGTTTCGGAGACGCTCTGAAAATAGGGCCATAAACAAATTCATAAGTAGGCTGTGTTCTGGTTTTATGGGTTTTTAAGGGGCTCCTCTTGGGGCAAGTGAAATGCGGCGTGAGGCGCCCCGCCGGGAAACCAGGGGGAAATACTTGTTTGCCATTGAGACAATTTTAAATTCTGAAATTTTGTCACGAGTTTACACTGAAATACTGATTTCTCTTTTTACATTGAAAATTTCGGTTATACTTAGATAAATATTTAAAGTGCTAGTCCATCATTTAAAATGACTGTTTATTAATTCTTCAATCACGGCTTTTTGGATAACAATGCTTTGACCTCATGCGGTCTCTTCGTCGTATTTTTTTAATTTATTTGGCTCAGCAAACAGTGAGTACTGTAAAGAAACTTATACATAAGTAGTGCTTACAACTTTTTAAAAAAGTAACACATTTGTCGTTGAAGGATTAAAACACACATAAATTATTTTTCAAAGAACGACCTAAGTTTACGATATTTTTGCGTGTAGCCCAAATTACGTATACCTACCAATGTTGTTATAATAAACTGTAACTCACAGAATATGGTGTAACAATGTTCTCATTACATATGCATTTAAAAGCGAGCCATAGTCGCACAACATACAATTCGTTGAAAAGGAAATTACATTTCATTGTCCGCTGCGCAGTAACAGAAGGAAAATTTTAATTCAAAACACACAGCAACCCATACGCATTAAAATAGGTTTAACCGCCAGCCGTTCCATTTTCAAAATAAAATAAAACAAAAAAGGCGCGTTCCCGCAATTTCTCCCGGGCGCGCCGCAAATTCCAGTGGAAAAAATCGTATTTCGAACGCGGTTTGAATTTTAATTGACATTCAGTCAGCGCTGAAACCAGCCAGTTGTAGGGTGGCCAGGATATCGAGGCGTTTACGAGTTACATCTCGCTGGTTAGGTATGGTATACTCGTAGTTTTGATGATATAAGTACATGCCCGGTTGCATATGGAATACATTTTGTTTTCTAAACATCGAAATTAGTTATACTCATCTAAAGGTACATTCATGGCAATGTAAAAATCTGTACATTTGGCTATACATATACAAAAATAAAATGCAACAAAAGCAGTAGGTACTTAATATATATTTTTTTAACACTAGGTACAGCAAGTTTGGAAGGTAACCGCAAGGCCAAGTTTATTTACATCAAAATATAATAACATATTCTATAGTGTGTGAATCGTTTAATTGTACCCCTGTTTACTTCTGAATATGTGATTGCATAGTCATGTTAATAATAATTTTACACGCAATTAAACACCAACATTTTCTGCAGATTTTGAACTCACGAAGTCACCAATTGAGATTCATTTTGAGCGTCCATTTGCAGTCATTATTCTGTTGTTATTCAGTGGAGTTCATGACAATTTTAATAACTTTATTGTGAAGCGTCACGTGCTATACACTCCATGATGCCCGCTTAATTACAATAAACAATTTGGAGCGCTCATTATTTGCGGGTTCATCACGAAGTGGGCGTTCAAATTATTCGACACAAAACCGCGGTAATGTCAAACGTCCGCGAATAATTGCAGAATGAACCACGAGACAGCCCCCGTTACATTTAATTTGGCGCCTGCTGATTGGTCGCTAGGTTAGAAAATGCCTGTACGTACATCGTATTTGCCAGATAGGGGCTCTATTACAATAACAACAACAAGAATACTTTATTAGCACACAAGAAATTACATTTATAGATACATAAAGTAACTATTAGTATTAACTTAATACCTACCTCAATCACTCAACTTCATTAAAATATAATAGCGGTGGAAGTGCCCAAATACTGATCAAAGAAAATCTAATTTTGCCATTTCGACTCGAGATGATGATGATAGTAATTATAACTTCTAACTGAACTTCTATTACACTCGCTGAACACTAAACCTTCGAAAAACACACTAAACTACGTCAACACGTCGTCGTCGCATCCCACTGTAGTCATTGCCAATAGTCAGTGATGCGTCCCTATCCTCACACAAGAACACTGCGAGTGGTTGTGATCATCTTATGCAACCTACCCCTAATAATTCTTAACTTACTAACTTGGTATTTAATTTATAAGTAATAATAGATTTCTTTTTCAGATACCATGACACGGCGATTACGATCCAGAAGAATAACAGCATTTAATAAAAATCGAAACACATTTTAACTCGATGTATTCGCAAAAATGTTGACATATGCAGCGAGACGGACAACGAATTCGTCTCGTGAATGATCCCACGTACAGTCGCGCACTTCGGCAGCGATGCAAGAGATATGCAACACCGCCCTGCCACTTGACACTAACCCGCTAGTGCGCAAGATAAAATGCGAAGAGTTTCCCACTATCAGAGGGAAGCAAGCCGTTAGAGTTGGCATGGGGGTGCGCGATGAGATGGAAGAGGACTTCGCGGTGAAGACGAGGAATACGCCACCAATGGGGCCCGCGCCAGGACCGGAGCACCCACGGATGGAGCACGGCGGCAATGGGTTCTGGCTCGCCGCCGTCACGGCAGCCGGAGCGCCGCATCCGATGCTCGACACCTGCACAGAGACCGGCTTCATCAACAGCCAACCTTCCATGGCGGAGTTCATGACCGCTCTCCCCCAGTTGGGGGCAGGAGAGCTCAGTCCTCAACACACTCCGCCAGGATACCCTCCCGACCTCCCTTCGCCTGGAGGAGGACTCAACGTTCCCGAGTACCCTTGGATGAAAGAGAAAAAAACGACGAGAAAAAGTAGTCAGCAAGGTGAGTTGAAAACTGTTTTTTTATTTAGGTTCGACTAGTTCATTTCACCATCGCTTTCACGGCGTGTACAAAAATTACAATATTGTAAAGTCTTATCATTCCACACAATCGAATAGCGGTGGCCAATGAGAAAATAGCTCGTCCATCACGAAACGACGACAAATTTCGTTTCGTAAGTGCGCCTAACTGCCTTGTGAATAACTACTTTGGAATTATTGTGCCTTTCAACGGCAACAACAAATGGCCATTCAACCATTGTGTTCTGGTTCACGGTCCCAGAGTTTCTTTAATGAACATCAAATTACTCCGAAATATATTGAATTGTATGCCGCGACGACGTTTCGTTTCTGTAACAGTAACTGTAGTTGCTGTGGGAGTGGTGTCGGCGGGCCCTGGTACGCATTATTCCAACCAGCGACCCGCCTCCAACATGCCGTGTAACGGAACGGAATACTCGACATGCACTATAACCACAAATTATAAGTGAGAACATTTTAGAACATAATTTTTATATGCTGACAAGTCAAGTATACGCAAATTCGAATTCATCGCTCATGAAATAACAATGATAGCGTTTCCGGGCACAATCTCTTTTGAAGAAGTCCCGTTGGGTATTTTATGAAAATATGTTTATTGTTTGTGACAAAAATATTTCGCACAGTAATACGGTGGATAAAAGACAGAGTGACCCCAAATTTGTCGGCGAGACAAAACGCTTCGTGTCGCAGAACAAAGCGAGCTGGATGATCCATCACCATCCGTCGAGCGCAGCGCCTGTGGGAACATGACCTCACCTGGTGAACCAATACATCATGCTCTAGATGCGCTACAAATTACGTCATATCTCTGCCAATTTCCCCGTTTAATCCTTGCGAATTATTGATGTCATTTTATTTAATTGGAGCAACTCTTGTTGAAGTAATTACCATCTTTGTTTTTTCTTTTTGTTGTTTTTATTTTTTATACAAGTCTTGATTATTGTAGAGTTGTTGATTTCTTGTAATCATTGTGAGAAAGTAAAATTTAAGAAGTTCAATATAATAATTCGCCCAAACGAAATTTAAAATCAGAATAGAACTTCAATCAAAACTTTTTCACTCTTCTTAATCGGTGATTTACCGCAGATCCTGCGGTTATGAAGCGTATCATAGACAATATTTTTGGATTATCTTTCGGTGGACAAACAGAAGCGGCCCCCCGCCGAGCGCCACGGGGGCTCACACCGACAACTAACACGATCTAATAGCCGCTGGCGCTTACAACTAATAATATCAGATTTTTTGTCACAATTAGAACACTCAACTATTCTTAGCACAACATGACTTGGCTAGAGTTCATGGTTACCATTTTTGAGTATGGTAACAATACGAGTAGTTGGATTATTGTAATGATTTTAGAGTAATTTTATGTAGCGACATAGCCCACGGATTCGCTCGCTCGTAGCATTGAGCGACACACAAAAAAGTAGAAATGTTGGCTCAATGGCAGAAAGGTTCTTTAGTGGCGACTTACCCGCAGGCTCAGCGAAGAACATCTACTAACTACGTGATCTGACGACATCGTCAAAGTCGCAGGAAGACTCAGGAAGCAGGCTATTTTCAATCGGTCTATGTAGAAGTCTATGGGAGAAGTAGTGCACTTTTTGCAGCTGAGGTTTTGAAAATGATTATACTTTACTTGCTTCCGCCCTCAGTTAATTCGTGCAAACTACTGCCAGCCGGTGGCCACCAATTACTGTTATTCCTTGCGTGCTCGCGAATATTGTTAATATGTACTTTCTAATTCTATGTGAAATTAAACTCAATGTTTTAAAGATGACAATTTTAACAATAATGCTGTAACAAGAGTTTTACCCAGTGCATCTGTAGCGGGTTATACACGTGGAATGGGCGTTGGGTAGCGAGTAATCCAGCCACAAATTATAACAATAATGTTATAATAAGAGTTTGTTGTAATAAGAGTAGTATCGAACGCATCTCCTGCGAGATAGTGTAGGTAACAGGGGCTGCGTCCGTGAACCGAGGCCGTGGTAATCCGTCACTGTCACAGATATCGAGCGCTGCACGCCGGCGACGCCCGCTATGCACCGCATCAGCCCCACGATAAAAAGTACAGACGCCGAAACTGAAATTGAATCATACTAATATTATAAATGCGCAAATTTAGATGTGAGTTTGTGAGGATGTTTATTACTCAATAACACAAAATCTACTGGGGTACTATGGGTAGAAAAATACCGGCATTAGCACATAGGGCACTTTTTATCCCGTAATTCCCACGGCAGCGAAGCCCCGTGGCGCGACTACGTAAACGATAATTATATCTTTATCTTCAAGGTCTAAAAAGGTAAAAATCAAGATCATCTGAAAACTTTATCCCGCCAAAAATATTTACATGTAAAATGTTGCCAAGATGAGGCAATATAGATCGCACTGTCAAAAAGTTATCAGAAGTCATGTAGAGCCAAGCTTCTAACTCAACACGCCCTAACTCTGCAAGTCCTAACTTCACAAACTTTACACCTTAGTCAAAATATGTGGCTTGTACTTATTTGAAATCTACGCCTTGTCGGTACCATACCCTAAATCCATCAATAACATTGTCAAGTGAACCTGATTGCCGGATTCAGATTCATTTATTTTGTCAGTCATAGGTAAATACACGCTGTTACAATTTTCAATAGTGCTCTGTGCTGCGCCATTTTTTTACGCCATACAAATGTCCATCATAAAAAATCTTGAATATTGAACCACTGTAGTTTCCGTGCACTCGGTCTAGCTTTTTCTGCTTAGTAGGAAGGATAAGCCGCTCCGCGCCGCGAGCAACCGCTCTAAACTTAGATATTGGATTTACCAAGTTTTGACTGATTCCCTTAAGTGACGGCGGCGCAGCGTTTTGACGTTTCCTATATAGATATCCGGATGGCGACAATGTTTCGGAAATAGGCTGGAATTTTCCGTCGCCTTAAATATTTGTTCGCCAAAACTTCTGTAAAATGATATTCATAATTCTATGCCTAAAAGGCGTGATAGTCTTATAACGAAACTGTGATTGTAAGATCTGCTTAAGGTTCAATCACCCAAAGGAATCAATTCAATTAATATTGTCTTGTTCCTCCTCACATCCCAAAAAAACCTACATATCGAGCCACTTCCGTCTACCATCATAACGACTACAGATAGGGACACGAAACGAATTGTTCGCCGACCACGCCTCCGGCGAATCTCCGCAGATCGAAATTAAAATGAACGCCCTGACTCGATCGATCATTCGATTCCTCTTTAATACAATGCCGTATTATTTTTTCACAGCCTCAATTTGCTCGGCCACGCTGACTGACGTGTGATGCGAATTTATAAACTCCTTTGTTGTCGATTAAAATGATTGTCGTAACAAAAGGACTCACGAAATAACTCCTTGCAGTAAATTGCAACAGTAATAATTAAGTTATTACCCGCCAATTTGAACTTTATTTCTTTCTGTACAGAATTTAATTTCCTATCGAACATATTGTGAGCAAGTAATAAGTAAATATGCGCTTCAGGTCAGAGCCATGATGCTACTATAACACTCGCGATATGCACTCCCAATGCAATTAAGGACGAGGCAGATGCATTATATTATGAATCGCTGGGGTCGATGACTTTTTCCTTTCTGATACATATTATTATAAAGTACCTATTTCAATTCCAAAGCGAACTAACGTACATATATCAAATGGACCGCTGAATGACTGATATCGACAACGATACCGCTTAAAATAGAGACTCTTCACGAAGAATTTTGTATAGTAGGTATAATTTATATACTGATACTAGTGTTCAGTATAAAAAAATATGAATTTCTCACTCTAAAATAAGCTATTTATAACATAGGTACTTATAAAGACCAAAATGTTAAACAGGGCCACGCAAAAGAAATTCGTCAAGAACGGTGTGCGTGCGCCGCAGTAGTAACTAAACCGCTGAAATATTAACTGTAATTCGAAACCATTATACGTAATGGTAATAGCATGGGAATGTTACCTTCTTTGTCTATATATAATTTGTTTTAACTAGTTTTAGTAGCTGTTTATTGAAGCAGATCTTAAAGATCTGCTGTATAAATAAAATAAATCGAAATCTTTTTGAATAAATCTTTAAGAACTATGTGCTGTTGAATTTTGGTTAAAATAAACACATAGAAAATACCATTCTCGATTTACTTATTATAAGTTCACCACATGGTAAACTTTATAAGTATGTCATAAGTTAGTTGTAAGTACCTATCTATTTATTTTTTTTATTTTTGTGGCGAAAATACTTCAAGAGACAACACTTTCTTTTTCAATAAAACAAACTTTTACAAAAAAGTTTGAATAAAGGTTGACCCAAACAATACCCGAGCACCATACGATTTCGCATGCTGTTTACACTTTCATTTTCAAAAATAAGTCATAAATTATTTGCGGTCGAAAAAAAATTGCGAATTTTAGCTCAGGTAAGGTTTGTCTATGGGTATTGTCGCTGCCACAGATAGCAATAAATCTTTTGGCGGGCTCTCTTTGATTTATGTGAAAAATGACCGTAAATTTGAGGTTAGCGGATAGCCAAAGGGCGGAGACCCCGGTCACAGATTATAAGATTCCTCTTACCTATTACGAATTGACTTTAAAACAATTTTAGGGATAAGGAAATAGGCGATTGGGAATCATTAACGGATATTTTTTGTCGAGTCAAAGATATTTTTGAATCAACAAAATTGTATGATGTCTATGTCTATTTTGTTAACAACAAGCTGAATAATTCATTACCGATCCAGGCAAATTTGAATTCAATATAGGTACGTGTAGATACAAAAACCTATCAACTATCTCTCTCTCTCTCTCTCTCTCAGCCGAAAGACGTCCACTGCTGGACAAAGGCCTCCCCCAAGGATTTCCACAACGACCGGTCCTGCGCTGCCCGCATCCATGCGCAACCCGCGACCTTCACCAGGTCGTCGGTCCACCGAGTGGGAGGCCTGCCAACACTACGTTTTCCGGTTCGTGGTCGCCACTCGAGAACTTTTCTGCCCCAACGGCTATCTGTTCTGCGAGCTATGTGCCCCGCCCACTGCCACTTAAGTTTGGCGATTCTGCGGGCTATATCGGTTACTTTAGTTCTCCTACGGATCTCCTCATTTCTGATTCGATCACGCAGGGAAACTCCGAGCATAGCGCGCTCCATCGCCCTTTGGGTGACCTTGAGCCTTCTTATGAGGCCCATAGTAAGCGACCACGTCTCTGTTCCGTATGTCATCACTGGCAACACACACTGGTCAAAGACCTTAGTCTTGAGACACTGCGGTATTTTGGACGAGAAGATATCGCGAAGCTTCCCGAACGCTGCCCAGCCGAGTTGGATTCGACGGTTGACCTCTTTCTCGAAGTTGGACTTACCTAACTGAACTGTTTGTCCCAGGTATACGTAATTGTCAACAACTTCGAGTGTAGAGTCTCCAACCTTTAGAGGAGTGGGTGCGACACGGATATTAGACATGATTTTTCGTCTTATCCATGTTCATTTTTAGACCCACTTGTTGAGAGGCTCTACAGAGGCCATCGAGCATTGTGCCTAGGTCTTCCAAGGTCTCAGCCATGACTACGATATCGTCAGCGAATCGAAGGTGAGTGAGGTACTCGCCGTTGATATTGATACCGAGTCCGCTCCAGTCCAGAAGCTTGAAGACATCTTCCAGGGCGGCGGTGAACAGTTTCGGAGATATAACGTCTCCCTGTCTCACCCCTCGCTTCAACTGGATAGGTTTCGAGCCTTGATCCTGGAGACGGACCGACATGGTGGCGTTTTCGTACAAACACTTCAGCGCTTCGATATATCGATAGTCAATTTGGCACCGTTGGAGAGACTGTAGCACAGCCCAGGTCTCGATCGAATCGAAGGCTTTCTCGTAGTCCACAAACGCCAAGCATAAGGGCTGATTATACTCCTCAGTCTTCTGTATAATCTGCCGCAGCGTATGTAAGTGGTCTACGGTACTAAAGCCTTTTCGGAAACCGGCTTGTTCGGGAGGCTGGAAGTCGTCGAACCTGCGAGCGAGACGATTCGTAATGACTCTCGAAAACAGTTTGTAGACATGGCTCAGAAGTGAGATAGGCCTATAATTCTTCAATAAGGTTTTATCGCCTTTTTTGAAGAAAAGTACCACCACACTTCTGTGCCATGCCGTAGGCGTTTGTCCCTCGAGTATGACGGAATCGAATAGCTTCTGAAGAGCTTTTAATACCGGCGTTCCACCTGCTTTCAGAAGCTCAGCCGTGATTCCATCATCACCCGGTGCCTTATTGTTTTTTAACTGTTTGAGAGCCATTCTAATCTCGTATAGGCTGACGTCCGGGATATCTTCGGTGTAGTGTCGGGTCAATCTGGCTCTTGGATCTTTGGCCAGATTACTGACAGGTGCGCGTACGCTGGTGTATAATTGTCTGTAGAACTTCTCAACCTCTTCCAACAGCTCTGGCTTCGACGAAATGATTCTGCCATCCTCAGTCTTCAGCTTGGTCAGTTGGCTTTGACCAACAGACAGATCCCTCTATCAACTATAGTTGGAAGCAAAAGGAAGCAAAAAAAGCAAAAAGATGAAATTTTATAAGATTACACTTACTTCATGATTAGATTACCTATGGCAAAGAGTTTATATAGTATTTGCCTATAAGTAGTTAGGCCAAACTCTACTTAAAGTCATTAAAATATGAACCAATAGGTAATTATATTAGGTACTAGCTGTTGCCCGCGGCTTCGCCCGCGTGTGTTTTGCTATGATGAAAAATCTTTTTATGTTCCAAACTGTTTCAGATATTTCGGATTTTCGATTTTTATACGTCTACAGAAATTGTTCATCAGATTAATCAAGTTTTACTAAGGCGCCATTTCCATATAATATTATAGTGTAGCTGGTCTCTTGGAGCTTTTCATCAAATGTTCCATATCTTCAATTTTTATACGTCAGTAGAAAATGCTCATCAGGTTGAATGACTTTTACTAAGGCGCCATTTCCATATATGTTATAGAGTAGCTGGTCTCTTGCAGTTCTTCATCAGATGTTCCAGATCTTCAATTTTTATACGTCAGCAGAAAATGCTCATCAGGTTGAACGACTTTTGTTAAGGCACCATTTCCATATTTCTTATAGTTTGGCTGTTCTGTTATGGTTCTTCATCAGGTATTCCAGTTTTCAAAATCAATTATAGCCTATTATGTTGCCCAGACTTTATAGCTATACAACAAAAAAAGTTTCATTCAAATCCGTCCAGTAGTTTTTGCGTGAAACGCGTACATACATACAGACAGACAGACAGACAAGAAATTCCAAAAAAATTTTTTTTGCTTTCTATTATGCTTTTTAAGTGTCCCTCTATCCATTTTAATCAAAAATACTAAATGTACAGACAAAATATTTTTACTGTTTTATTATATGTATAGATAACTAGTGTTATCCACCTGAGTCTCAAAAAATACTTTTAAAAATATTCATGGCTCAATTCGTGTTTTGCCCACAACTCCATTTATGTCATAATTTCTAGTAAATTAAAAAAAACAACTTTAAAATTGGTTAGTTAACACAATATTTGGTTCCGTATTCAGCAGCTGTCAATACATCTTCGATTATGATTTACTGCGGTCCCACGGCCTATAACACTTTCACCTCCGCCGCTATGTCATCCAGGTATAGGGCTGGCAAAATTGTGCAAATTATATCGAACAATTCAAGACTTTGTTACTACAATAAATTTCATTTCTGTCATAAAACTACAAATAAAATACTCGTTTGTGTATTTTATTTTAAAAAGTGCACTTAGTTTTATTTTTAAATAGGTTTATAAATAGTTTAGATTAAAGTTTTGGTATAGAAAGCTATTACCTAGTACTTATCTGTACGCATTTTGCACTTGAGAATTTAATGGGTTTTTCTAGTGTTGCTTTTCGTGACATAATAATTAATTACTCATAGTGGTATTCACCGAAAACTCTATTAGTTAAGCAAAAACGTGGGCAAGGTAAAAAGAAAGATTTTGTTTAAATGAAAATCTTAAAAAGTTTCCTTCAAAAACCCTTACAGCGTCAACCCTACGTTGTAGACATAAATCAATGCGGAACGACACTGCCCTTCGGAGGCCTTTATCGACGATTCCAAATAATACACCGAGGAGTTAACGTGATATATTTACTGTGAATCTAAATTGTTGACATTAGGCCTTGATTCCACTCGATTGCTGTGATTATGTTTTATGTGCCACCTATTGAAATAAAGTACACGTTTCCAATATTTACAGTCTAAGTTATCGTTAGGCAATCAAATACTTAGTTTTTAACTATGTGTGAAAATTTTAGTTTGGAAAAATCACCAGCTTCTGTTAAAATTCAAACCACTACTGACTCAAAATTATGAGACTGATAACCTTAAGTTACAAATACTGTTTTCCTGCTACATTAGTTACTGAGAATCTTAAAAAAAAATATTTAGCCTCTAATTCTTACGATGAATAAGCAGTAATTTGAACTTGATTCTGAGCCAGTAACAATACAATGGCTCACACAGGAGCCGCTGCTGCTAACAAACAAACAAAGAGTAATCCTCCTAAGCCGACATAAAGAACCAATCAATAAATCACTTTCACTAAGGGCCGCCGCGCATTGGGCGCCGCCTTTTGTCCACTATTGTACTGGCCGATTTTTACAGCAATTAGAGACACTTACCTGCCGCGGTCTGTGGTAATCCTATTAGGTGTGGGAGCGAGACAGGTGCCTCCTGGGCGGTCAAAGGCGACAGACAGCTTTGCTAGTTGGGATCCCGTGATAATACCCTCAATGGATATACTCTATAGAGCGATGGGATGGGAGTTTTTGAACTGGTCTGTAATCTTTAATGGTTTTATTTGTATTTACCCGACTGCGCAATGCAAAGCGCGATGGAGGGTAAAGTGTTCATTATCGTAATGTCTTCGGATAGGTGCATCATAAAATGACTAATTTGAAAAGACATTTATTAACAAGTTTTAGATTTCGTGTTAATCATTCGAGTCTTACTACTCTTGGCCCTGTCTACCCGTAAGGGATAAAGGATCCTGAGAGTTGTGCTTTTATCGATTTATTTTTCAATAACGTTAGCCTTATGTTGAGCGTTTCGCAAATAGAGTCCAACACCTGAACGGAAAAATCGATTAAAATTAAAATTGGTTTTAATAATCATAATGTTGCAAAGCCGTTATTGAAATATTAAACTGAATACGTTCCCCGCAGGAGTCACTCCGAACCGCGTACAAACAATTTGCTCATTTAACGCTAGATTGTTTGCATTCGCACCCTCTCTCAAGTGAGATGTTTCTGTAAACTGATTTATCATATCAGGAGTTTGCCAAACAAGCATCATCTTACACGCATAAACCCCCGTATCGCGACCGCAACCCACAAAACATTCTCGACAATATGCACTTAAACTTGAAGCACACATTTGACTAACGTTATAAGATCATCTTCCCTGCACCGAAATCCAAAACGTCATTACAGCCAAGGCTGAGAGCTTTGGAATTTGAATCTTATCGTTAATAGATAAGGTTTATTTTGAGTTGATGGGGATAACTTATGTTTTGATGGTGGACGCGGCGAAGCTTGTCTGAGACGAGGGTGAGCCGTGTATCGCTGTCCGGTTTCCGGACGACACGAGTAGCTGGCCCTTAATGAACTAAGTTTCAGCACTACACGACGTTTATTGATAAAACAAACTATGTACATATCCCTTGGCTTATGGTTAAGCTCATTTCAGACTTTCTATCCAAAGTCTGAATTACAATTTTTTTTTTAAAAAGCTTGCTTGACAAATGGTTAATGGTTTAATTAAGTACGTATTTTTGGAATGCACGTTTTTCAAGGGTCCATTCCTGCAGATCCTGAAGTATCGAAGTTTAAGAAATATTTAAAAACTGGTTTACGTAGATTTTGACCATATGAATTTAATTAAATTGTTTCATTTATTTAAATCTTTGTGACATCTACTCTGCAAATCGCTGTCGAGTTTATCTCCTCAACATTAAATATGTAATCACACGTCTGCAAATCCCGCTATCATACATCAAAGACGCTCGTCTCACCGCAAAATCCGTTTAATCATCGGGTTATTAATAACGCGTTTGAAATTAAACAATAAATTCAGCGGGGCTAATCGGGCGTCGCGGCGAGCCGCTGAGTCAACGTTTATAGAGACAAATTGTTGCACCACTATGCTACGTCTACGATGTATTAATCTTGAGTCGTAGCACTCGTAGCACTCGTAGCGCTCTTAGCGTATCTACGCCCGCTCGTAGCAGGGGGAGCAGTGCACGCTCATTCTACGACACTTTATTTGCAGAGGGTAATGGTTTTCGTTTAATTTGCTTATCATCATTGTCGGGAATATTATTTTTATCATTAATCTATCTAATATAGTAAAAATGAAAGTCTGTTTCTTTAAATGCTTGAATTGCAGTTTGTGCATAAAATATTTTTGTATATGACCTAAACTTCCGACAAGAAAAGGGTCTCAAAGCACTGCTGCATACTGGTTTATAACATATATTTAGTTAACTTGTATTGTTTGTATTTGAAATGCATTCTATTACAACAATTTTAATGCATGCACAAAAAACTGAACGTCATATTTTTTAAATTTTGATATTTTAAAAACATATTCCCTCCCTATAATTATATTCGCGAAAACTTTTAAAACTTTTGACTTTTGAAACTTAATTTGTCTATTAAGTCCGTAAAACTAATGCTAATGCTATTGAGCAACTTATACAATGTCAATTTTATTTAAATGGAGCTCGTCATTATTTTTATACCCTTCGTGTTTAATTCTATCAATTTGATAACAGTATCAGATAACGGTGATTTGATTTATTTTGATATACTTACAGATATTTAGTACGAATGTTTTCGGGACAGAATTTAACAGACTACTTCATCATGTGACATGATGATCAATTGCCGCTCACCATTAAAGCATCTAAAAAAAATTATACCACTGACCAAACTTTCCTTAATTCTGGAATCAAATCGATTTACGACGTGAAAAATAGCTGGCGGGCTAACAGTAACAGTCCAGACAAACGATTCTTGACCTTATCACGTCCGGGAGTGATAGGAGCGTTTTCTCCCCATTACCCTCGCATGATATATGGCTGTGCGGCGACTGAGCTGCGACACAACTATTAGTGCATCTGTCATTAGTCACCGTCATCGCAACGTTTAGCCGGCTCCTGCGTCTGCATAAACAACTACATCGGCTACGGAGGTCTTGCTATCGGCTACGAATCTTGTCGTGGCGTATGTTAGACTAGTTTTTGTAGATTCGATCTGTTAAATATGTTATAGTATTTTTCGGTAAACAATATGAGTATAATATTTATGTTTCCGTCTGTAGGAATGTACATAAGATGATGATTACGTTCTCGATAATATTTAAAATAATATATTAGTTGTTTGAAGACCCTCAACAACTCTTTCCTCATATTTTTATTAAATTTTATCTTACTGATGTGTTTTAATTCCGTCGCAACTAATTGCCAAGAAAGAATAAACATTTGTTTTTCACAACTGGTTGTGAAACTCAGTTGCCATGGCGGCCGAAAGGTATTTAACTAAGTATTGCTTTAAGCTGAAGATAAATTTGAATTATTTTTCAATAATGTATTTTTTTAAAATTGAAGTAATAACTTATTATCATGAACAATGATATTCATGAAAGGGAACGTCAACACAACAAAACTTGCTTATTCGTAACAATGATCCAACTACAAAATTATTTATTGCCGGCGCACGATCATTAACAATGGCAATAATGTGACGCGTTGTCCGCAGTAAGTGGGTACAGGCACAGAATAAAGAAAATGTAGATGGTAACTCGTATCAGTGCTTAAATTTTTGGAATCAAACCAGCCGTCAACAACAGTCCATTGATACCTACAATCTTCATTAAATTCAGTGCTTTGACGTGATGTTTATTTTTTTCTGAAAAGCCTTTGAATTTTAATAAGATTCCATATACAAGGAATGCTTCCGCTGCAATCAATAAAAATAATATGATAAAATTATAAGAAAATTCACCACTACCGAAAAGAAAATAAAGAATTCTGAAATACATAACATATCATTGTACGGATTGAAATTTACAAACTGTGCGTTGATAAAGCACATGAAAAGTGCATTTTATGCAAGTACCTATTATTCTACTCTCTTTTTATTTTGTGATACGGGTCGGATCGGCAGAGGGCGTTAATTTGCTAAGACCCTATCGTGCTAATGAAAGCCGCGACTTACGCCGACGTCTCCGATCCCCAGCCGATAACTAAGACGTTTCAGGAAATTGGCGTTTTCAAACAGTCATTTGTTCACCCACTAACGATGACATCGATCGAGACTACACTCGATATAAAAAAATCTTTAATTAAACACGCGTGCTATTCAAATATAACGGCTGAGGGGTAATATTGAACGATCGATTCGGAGGGAATCACTCCGCCTTGGAACTAATTTGATTTTAGCATATTAAGGGGGGGCAACATCTAGATATAAGGAGCGCGTCTTGCCACCCCACCGGGCGGTAGGTAATAACGCAAATGATGTAAGGTGTGCCCTTAATATCCATCACACGCGTCCCCGTATTTGCTTATCTATGGAAACACGGAAGTGTAAAAATCGTCGGGAAAAGCTACAGGGGTTTCAAATGTTATGTTGAACAAAACACTTAAGATTATTAGTTTACACGCATTGAGATTTGTCGATTCATTTGCTTCCTTGAATATTATTCACGCGTGGGTGACAAGCAAGTCCCTTACAAGTTTTTTAGCGATACTTTTAAATGTTAGACTTCAATATTGTAGAATTTTCGAACGGAGATTTTGCCACAATGTAAAATAAAGTCTAAAACGGTGTCCTCATTATTTTTTATCATTTAATTGAATTAGTTAAATTACCGTCTATGATAGTCACCTCTACAGTTTCACCTAAGGTATCCTTCCTTTTTGGGAGATGATGTTACTATAATCGCCTAACCTGCCCTCGTTTGTTTAAGCCCTCGCTTTTACATAAATTTATTAAAAAAGGCATAATCTAGCCAATAAACATAATGTGTATATAAATTGCACATCCAGCGAAGCGTATCTGAAATTTTTATCAGATCCAGTTACGCAACAAAGCAGATTAGTCGGTGCCAACAAACTCATTTAACTTTACGAATCCCGCTCAAAAATTCCTCCTAAATATTCCTCCTTAAATATTACCCCCGGTTCGATTTTATTGTCTCGGTGTCCTCCTTTTACGATACATTTATTTTATTTATCAAATCCTTGGATTAGAATAGCTTTATCGGTATTGAGTTCCAAAGTTTTGCTTAGCTAGCGACCTCTTTTAACTAGACTAAACTAATGCAAAATTTTTAATTGGATGATTATGATTGATTTGAAAAAGTTTGGTCATTTTGTGGGAATAATCATAGATACATTAATATTTATATATTAATTTATTGGCATTTTTAGTATTAGCACCAATAAGAACTTTTTAAATATATGCAGAAATATCGGCGAATTTCCCCTTATTAACAAAATTCAATTATACATTATAGCCTCTGTTGTTATTCCAAAAAAAGTCATAACTTTGATACTTTTATTTTTGTAGAGCCTTGACAATATCTAACATGAAACAACCATTTATATGCTAAAAGTGTATTCGTACATAAGGCTTTTTACCATATACACACTATTTACCAAGTTTAGACTGACAATGGTTTCCAGGTGGGTAGTACAACAATCGTTCGCGAGGAAGCCCGTCCGGAAATAAATGTAGGCTCGGAGGGTAGATAGAGGCAAATGTGGCGGCCTCCAGCGCTCAATCGGGGCTACATAAATAAGGCTGGATGAAGGTGTCCTTATCTCTCGCCACTTTCTTACGTCTGTCGTAGTTTACAAGTAAATATCTGACGGAAAGTTTATTCCGGCTTATTCTCTGCGTTGAAGGTTTATAGACGTTTTCTAGGGTCAGAGTTTTAGAGGCATTTGGAAGCGTAAAAAGATGTGCATTTTGACAGAACACGTTCTGCTTGGAATAATTTGATGCTTATTTTTATAATAAAATTAATAACTTATCAAATTAAAATACTTTTTTCCTACAACTGTTAAAAATGTAATTTCCTTCAATGTTCTTACCTAATTGAATAAAAATAAATTGTATTTTAAACTCATAAATTTATTTACCGAATTATAATTTTCTTCAATTTTCTTACCTGCCTTGCTAGAAAACCAATTACATAAATATACTTTAATTAAACTATACTGATATCAATAAACAAACAGAAATTGTATTTTAAAATTACAAATTTTTTACCGATGTCTATTAAATTGTCTGTATCTTTTCACGTGAGATGATAAGCAATTCATCTAAAACGTTGGTTTTCCCAGTGGGTTGTTTATTGAACCGCGAAGCATTTGTAATCGTTTAATACCCTCAATTCTTTATCAGCGCTGTGGGGAGAGGATCTGTTTGCCCGGGTTCACCCCCGGCCAAGCCGCATAATCTACAACTTGACGAAACCTATCCCATTCACAATATTTAACAAAACAATCTTATAACGTCATAAAATATTTCATAACCTATAAAATTTAGTCATATCGGACCAATAATAACGCTTCCGGGTCCAACCGATATTTATTGAACCGACATCGCACAGAGTGAAATCAACTGAAAATGGTACAAAGTAAGGCCCAATAATGACGTCATTTGCTTATCAGCTGACCATTACCGAAAATCGAAAGCTACATTAGGTACCTACGCAGCGTCCGAGATCCCGAACTGTGCCCGAACCAATAAAACGTTATCGAGACTTCGCATTCAAAACTGCCATCGATTGCGATATATACTTTAAAAAGAAGACATAAATTCGTCCCATTTACAAAAATAAAAACATTTCACTTCTTATCGTGTTCGATTTTTAAATAACGGTGCGCCATTGGTAGCTAAGTTGAGGACAAGGTTTTTGTCCTTCGTCCCCTTTTTTTCAGGGGAGGAATTTCTTTTCGGCAATTTAGAGGCGAGCAGATAATAAAAGGGCTCTAACTGCTTCGATCGCACCCTAATGAAAAGTTGAAAACTCCTCATTTCTGTATCAATAACTTTTCTATTTTCCGAGGGCATAACCGGCTGTTGCACTCGAACACATTATTTTTATCTGATCGAACCAATATTTTTATATCTCAAATCTGGAAGGTAAGCCTATTACCTACATGTTTGGTAATTGAATTTTGCAGTGTAATTTTCGCAATATTATAATGTACATGAAAATTGATATCATTTATATTACTAATTCCTTCTCGATTCCGAGACATTATTTCCTGAGATGATAAAGATGTAAGTACCAACTTTTATCGAATCTGTTGAAATATGTATAGAAGTTAAAATAGGATTTTAATAATGTGAAATTACAAAAGTACAGTTAAGTCCACATTCTCCGCATGCATTTTCCATTGTTTGGTTTGGGATGATCCCTAGCACTTGACCCACTTCTGGTGCACCGGGAGCAAATCGAAAATCGATGTGCCAACGACCTCCGCAAGCCCTCGCGACTCCCGCGCTCCGTACCTTGGCTAACTGTTAATATGAGACCATGAAAAAAATCGTAAAAATTTACATATCATTTTTAAAATAAGAACGGTAAATGCTGATGATCAAGAAAGTGGCACAAGTGCCTCTGTTATTTTCTAAATCCATGCCCAAGTTCCGCGTAGTGTATTTTTTCTGTGCTCAAGTGCCATCTCTGGTCTCTACCTATATTTACTAATCGCATGTTCAAAATTTGAATCTATAAGTTCAAAGAATAACATTAAAAAAAGAAACATTGAAAACATAAAGGTAATAATTTATATGTTAGAATTCTGCAATGTATTTTGTGATCTGAGATGACTCTACATTTTACAATACCAATTGGAATATCCTTACACCATTCAAACGTCTAAAAATATGGGAGCCATCCAAATCATACACCAAATAATGTAAGTCATATAAAATCTACGTCTTACACACAAATAGAACGTATCTCTCCATACAGTGGTAATTCTAGCGAGGCCCTCAACGTTTTTTCGTCGTCGGCGCGGCGGTTATTCCCCCCGGCCACGTGGTGGTCACTAATTGCTCAGCTGGGACGCCCCAATCTACCCGGTGCGAGTTTTCCACTCAAATAAACAAAAAATATTCATTACATAATAGTTTGTTCGTACCTATTGCTTTGTGAATGTGTTTAGTTGTCTGAGCGATTGCCCAAATAAAAGGTTGTTTTGTTACATTGTGCTTTTCCTATTTTAATTTAATTGTCATATACCTATTAAGGACAAATGAATCTTTAATCTCATAATACTGAAATAGACATTTTTTAAGAAAAAAGTAAAAATTGTTTGTGTAGTTGTAAAACATTCCTCAATTCTTTTATAACCTACGATGGAGTAGGTATCGTTTGTCGTAGAATGTTTACTATTCTCTAGCGATGGTTCTTATATTAATCGTCTCGTATATATTAAAATAGTAGTACGACTCTTCTACTAGTAGAGTCATTGATCGCACGGCCCTTTATATATTCTATTTTGTTTATTGATCAGAATTCACTTCACATTAAGGTTCTTCTTTTTTCTACAATTTCCTGTTTGACATCAAACCAACTAGAAATGCAACTCGTTAATCTTGCAAAACAACTTTCCGTCCTCTGCGAGAGAATTATCGCGCCCCGCGCCATATTGAGATTGTTTAAACTTTGGAATTATGTACAACCGCCACATGTCCTCTAAGCCGGGACTCGCATTCGAATTCCTGTATGGAGTAGAAATACGGCTTTATAGGAGTAAAATCATACTTTCTCCAGGACGGCGCGGGGGGTGCGCGGGCCTAATGACCGCGCGGGGGGAGGCACTACCTACCTATACCACAACCACACTTTATATTGCGTTTAGCAGGCTGCCTACCCACACTCCCTCACACACACAGCCCAAGGTTTCTGTTTTTTTAGTTATTATTCCGACGTGCACTATTTTCTTTTGACGGACCGAGTCAAACTCACAAGTTGCGGTTGCTTTGTTCGTTACGCGTTTTACAAACTGCTACAAAGTTGAAGATTTGCGAGATTTTGAGCGATGGCGCTCGTTTCTTTGTGTTCATTTGTTGATAGAATATAAAATACAGTTTGAAACTCAAAAATTTATTAGCGCGGGATGAACACACATTTACACATTATGGGACACACTTGGAAATGAACTATTTTTTTTAACTGGCCTGTTCTATAATGAATAGTGTCTCTCTACTACTCTCTAGGTAGGTACTACCAAAATATTTCATGAAATGTTTTGATTTTAATAAATTCTGCATGTCTAGAATTTTGATTGTTACTACTCTAGTCTCCAATTGGTAAATTCAAGATTTTTGTCGATAGTTTAGCATTTTCCGACTCAAAATAAATCTATTAAAATGTTGTACCGTCTGAGCATGGAGTTGTTAACAATATTAACACATAACCAATTAAAAAAAGAGCTGTCACACTTTCAGCGAGTCACGTTTAGGCGTGCATGTGCTGACTGTGCTGCGTCATGGACCCGCGTCAAATCTCCATGGACAGTCCTGTTCAGCATGTGTTGCCGACCTGAAATATCATATTTACAATGAGATTGAACTTTTGCCTAAACTGACATTTGTTCTTTTAAACAAATAAAGTCAACACACATGGTCTATTATATGACTGTTGTGATAACAGTCATATAATAAAGTCTTTACTAGAATTGGGCAGATAAATATCACAAGAAATAAAAAATAACACTACACATGATTAAATTACGTAGTTTTCGTAAGTACTAAGCCTTTTCAAGAACTAACTAATAAATATCAGTAGCTGTTATTTGACTTTATGCTAAATGTTAGTCATGGCATCAAATTACTTATAATTAATTACCTATGTTTACCACCGCTTCTAAGGCGATAGTGAAAAAGAAGCGTCAAAAACCTTTTTTTATTACAAACAGTATAAATAGCTTTGGTCTACCTAAGAACAAAAAGATGGTCCGTTTAGTTGTAAATGTGTGACAGCTATGAAATATCCGTTCGCACGGCACCGCCATTACGGTGATGTTCAAGACCTATACTTACGGACATGATTGCGCCGGAGTGCTTCGCTGGAATATCCCAGTGGTCTATACTCTTAGACCGGCTTTACACTCTCGCAAATCAAACACGAGGCAATTCCTTAAAATGTAAACAATACAGATCCAGGTGAATTATTTAAAGCAAGCAATGAACTGTCTTACAGTGATGCTGTATATAGAGTCCACAAATACCCAGACAAGACCCAGGTCATTCAGGATAAATTGATCATGACATGAATAACTCGCTTCTGATTACAGCAATGTATGTTTTGTATTTTGGATCAATTTTTCTTTGACATCAATCTACTGGTGTGATCAGATTTTCCCTTTTCACACTCACGTTATGAATTTTTTTAATAAAATCTATGTGCTATGAAATTCTGTGTCTTTAAATTTCAACATGATTCTTCACTGTTCACGAGACATAACGTGCATGCATCTTATACACGATTGAACATAGCGCATCATCTACATATGCACATATATGTAGATCGCAATTGACTTTCAAATTCAGCATACGATATCCAAATTGTTATTGGAATAACGCATCATCCATCAGACGTTGCGCCCGTCAGTAGGGTGAGTGGTGTGGAGCAAGACAGATAGATAGCTCAGCGTACGCGGGGAAACGAGACGGATATTGAATTTTGAGAATTTGCATAATCTGCTCGAGTACTTTATCAAAGAACCACGTGGCAGTGACTAGTGCAGTGGATTACGCAAGCTGGGATTAAAACGCTCCTCTGGCGAGGTCGTTTGCGTCACGCGTCTGCACTCCGTCTACAAATCTTTATGTTTTTCGACTCCGATAAAAAGGTTCGCGAGTTTTACTTTGAATTGCGAATGCAAGATGTTGTTGGCTTTTACGAAATAGTAACTATAATGAAATAGACTGTTTGAACTGAGCGTGATTTTAAAATCAAATCTTAAATGTTACATAGATTTATTAATGTTTTACTAAGCTTTATAGATAACTTTCTTCTTATAGTTGATCAAGCCAACACAATACTAGCGTTTGACGATGGTAAATGATAGTAGCCGATTGAATAATAACTGGCATCCGATAGCTTCAATTACAAAAAGGGGCTCAGTGGCCGAAATCAAAGTAAAATACAATCGGAGATTCAACATTTTATTATGAAATGATAAATATCACACCGCCATCCAGGCTCGTCCAAAAAACGCTTAACTTGTCCCGCTACAAAAGGAAAAAGCCAGCGCCTTCCGTTCGGCCGGAGCTAAAGAAAAAATCTTTGCGAGGGATCCCAGCCTTCCATTTATCATATTCCATATTCATTTATTCGTCAAGTTCTGGATTCATTTATTCGTCATGTCTTGATTTCGTCTCATTTATTATTAAAAATGAACTGTCCGGAGCAGAGCACGACATCGGCGAGGCCACTGTTTCAATCTTAGAATAATTTCATGCTGAATTTGGTCAGTGCAGCGAATATTTTTTACCATTCTTTTACACAGTCAAATTTTAGGTTTTAATTTAAATGAACAATTGACTTACCTTGATTCAGTTTCTCTAAAAATTGTATAGAGATAATCTTTTTATCCTTTATTTAATAATACATGCTGAGCATGTATATGAGTTTTCCAAGATATAATGAAAATGTATCTGTTTACTACGTAATATTTTGCCGATTTAGTATAAAAATTTGGTTTTGTCATTCTATATATCATTTCTGTTTAAAGTCAATAAATAACAAGCAATGTATTAATGCCAACTTTCATCATATTACCTCTAATCTTATTTTCAACACTGAGAATTTCGTTATGACCTGGACCCTTGCATTATCAGCTGACCCACAAAGCTCGCAATCACGAGGTCAGTGGGTGCTGTATCAGATCTCCTGACCCGGCTTGTGATGGATGGCGGACCCTGCAGCATCCGTAGGGACAGGACAATTGTTAGGTATATCAACAAGTACTTATATCCTTTGCTGTTCTAAAATTACACCTTGTAGAAGATCATCCTAATCCTAACTAATATTATAAATGCGAAAGTGAGTTTGTTTGTTTGTTACCTCTTCACGCTCTATCTACTGAACCAATCTTCCTGAAATTTCACATACACATAGTTGGAAGTACAAAGAAGGACATAGGGTGCCTTTCATCCCGGGAAAAGGGACTATTTCCGTGGGAAGTTCACGCGGGCGAAGCCGCGGGCAAAAGCTAGTATTAAATATTTAACAAAATAGTCAGTGATAGAAAATGACCGTGTATAATATTCAACTCCCAAGTTGGGAATACTTATAGCTAATCCGACCAGAAAAGGAAAATTTGAGATTTCTAATTTACTTGAATTACCACTTCTATCGCGGTCTCGTCCTGCCCTATTAGACGTAAATATAGTTTTTCGAGAACTCTGTATTGTAATTAAAAAAGAACTCATAGGTATTGAAGTAATCAATAGATCGAACAGTAGCGGGCCCCCGCGGCGTGTTAATAGAGCGGTGACGTGTCGGAGCGTCACATCATCTATCACGCCACAGATAATGGTTTGCTCCACTGCCCATACAGACTCACACGTCTCGGCCTCCGGTCTCGCTATTATATTATGGCTTGTAGAAATAACTCTAAAAGGTCATACAATTCAAAATGAACTGGATGGCCATATCTTATTTTAACCGGACTTTGCCATACTAAATATAATTTTGTAAAACTAATCTCTACAACAACGGTATAATTAATTAACCTATCTGATAGTACCAGTAAACGTTTTTAGGTTCTGTAAATTACAGAATTATAGGATTCAAAATAAGAAATATACCTATGTCAGACGAGAAGGCTGCAACAGCCAATCATGTGGCGAGTCAAAAAAGAAAATATTGTATTTAGCAATTGTTCGAGCAAATCCTAATCCTAACTAATATTATAAATGCGAAAGTGAGTTTGTTGGTTTGTTTATTTGTTTGTTTGTTTGTTACCTCTTCACGCTTTATCTACTGAACCAATCTTCGTGAAATTTCGCATACACATAGCTGGGAGTACGGAGAAGGACATAGGGTACCTTTCATCCGAGAAAAAGCACTGTTCCCGTGGGAAATTCACGCGGGCAAAGCCGTGGGCGAAAGCTAGTAGGATATAAAAATGTAGAGCCGTCTAAAGTACTTTTAGCAACAAAATTACAAATGAAAAAAGTTGTACACCACCTCACTACTTAAAAGAAACATGTCCTGAGATTCACTTCAATGAAGTTGTATAATCTACTCAGCCAAGATACTAAATAAATCTACCTGCTTGGAACACGCTTACAAGGGAAGTACAGAGGTGAAGTCATAAATAAAACGCTACGAAGTTCGGAAAGGGCGATGCGGAGCCGAGAGCAAGGAGCGAAATGTATGTGATCAATTTGTAGGCAATCTCGACAATAAAACGTTGTCAGTCTTTGTGTGGCTGTCGGCGGCACCGTAATATGGCCATTTGGCAAACATAACAAATGAGCGCGCATTACGAGTGCCCGTCGCCGCGTCGCGTCGGCCCGCGGACGAGGCTGCCGATACGAAGCGATATTATTACAATATCTGGCAGAAATATTGCTTTGCCAGGTGCCAATTTTGAAACTTTTGCAGATTCAAGAAAATAAACTTTCTTCTGAACTGTTTTCAGTACCTTCTTTACTTCTACGTAATCTTATATTGTCTGGCTGGCCTGATGTGGGCCACATATGGAATAGTATATCACTTTTTATAGTAGATGGTATTCAAGGTGGTATTTTCTATGTAGCCTACTGTACTTCCCTTTCTGTATTGCTTAAATTATTTTGATACTCTTATGCTAGTATTTGTCGTACAAACATAGATCTGCTAACATTACATACAACAGGTCGATTGAACACGCAACCTACTCGATATTAGAAAAACAATCGAAAAGTCTGCCACATATTTTATTAAGAACTTCTTCAAGGCTTTCTCAAGGCTTGGCCTTTATAATTAAATGTTACAACTGAAATTGGTTCAAGACCAAAAAATAGATATAATAAATTAAACAAAATTTCACGCTAGCTACACCGCAGCCCAGAGCAAGCCTCAGGCTGAGGCTATTTGTTAATAAATCCGACAATTATCCATGACCACAACTGTAATAACTTACTCATCTTGTACATATGTATGACCAAAGGCCTTTCACAGCAAGGTCAACGGCCCGTCAGATTGCGTCACATAGGAGCTGTCTCTAAAGCCTTGCTCCAAAAAACTGTTGAGGTTTGATGGGCAGGCAGGAGTCCCGCCCCGGGCGCCGCGGCCGCTCACCGCGACAAGAACAAATGACCAACACGCATCATAATAAATAAAACAATTTGTTCTTAATTAGATTTCGTGAATTTAATTTTCATGCCAGTAATTGGTCGGTGGCCACAAAGCGGCTCTCTATCGGTGATGGATGATCGACGGCGCCTTCTTACTATTTACCTTCCAACGCTCTCATAATTAGGGGTTCGGAAGTTTACTTTCATTATTGCTTATGAACCTATTACTGTTTCTAATATAGATTTCATTTGTTATCGCTTTGTTCTTATTGTTTTAAGCGTGAGAGACCACTGTTTTTGTATTCATAACCATGATTTGAATACCAATATTTTAAGTTATCATATTCATATTCATATTCCAAACTCTACGTTCAGATTTTTAATTAATTTTCTCAATAACTTTTCTGGAAATAAATCTATCGTATCTCTGCGATTTCCTATAAAAATAAATGGAACGGAATAAGTAAAAGAGGAAAACAAAAGACAAATCGGAAAACGCTTGCTTTTATATACTCAGGACAGAAAACGCCGCGCGTAAAGTTTAAAAAATAAACGCCAAAAAAATCTTGAAAAGTCACGGACGCTTAACTTTCTTCCCCTGTTTTATTTTTCGTTCCCTCTTCTGCAATCTTTTGTCCCGCTCTGACTCGTGTTTTGTTGTAATTCTTTCCTGCTCTGTTTAACTGATAAGTAACTTTTTAAACTGCAGGAAAATCGAAGTCGTTCACTGGCGAAATTAAAAGCTGGCACTCGCAGACATAAGTCATAAAAAGAAAATATGGTGCACGTTAATCAAATAAGCTGTTTTTTGTTCATTGTTTCGTTTCCCATTTCTTTTACCTTTATAAATCGCCTGAAAAATAGTTTTTGTAGATAATATTGCTACATAATATTTTTAGTATGAAATAATTTACCAAACATAAATGCATGATAAATTTTAAATGTGAATGAAGATTTTATTTCGCCCGCATCACATATTTAGTCGCAACTTATATTTATTTTTATCATTTTATATATTTATTTACATTAGGGTAGGGATAGAATTTCCAAAATCCCTATACTTACGCTAATATTTCTTCAAAACCAGAGTGAATAGGCTGATTCTGGGTAAGCTCGCTACATCGAGACCTCATCTCTATCCTTGGACAAGTTTGTGGTCAAGAGCAAACCCATCTTTAATAAAAATAGTACATTGTTACCGAATGGGTGAAAGTAACTTTTTTATGTCCCGAGACGGGGTAATAGTTATTTAAAAAAGTCTTTCACCCGAGGTAAACACTGTGCTTTTCAGTTTACAAGGAAAGTAAAAATAAAAACATGATTTCGATAAAAATTAACTCTAAACTTAAAATAAAAAACATAAGATCGGATTGCGGCATTAGCTTCCAGCATATTTTTTCTTCTGTGGCTGACCAACTATTTAGCTAGGTATTAGATTCTTTTCATTTGGTTTCATTATTAAAAAAATGATAAAAAAATCTATGTTATAAAAAAATATATTCTTTAACTTCACGTTATTTCAATTTTACATAATATGTTGAATGGCTGTGTAAAAAGTTGGAACATTGTTCAATAGAATAACGTGAAAATAGAACTAGTTTTTTTTAAATAATTTGACAGCTGTCCGTTGAAAACGATTTTCCCTAGGGCTAAAAAGTATTACTTTCACCACGCTCCTCATGCAACTTCAGACTTACTTTCAGAGTATGAGTAATGAAAAAATATATAAGGATCCTCTCTGCAATCAAGTTTGTACATTTTATGAAGATTTTTTTTTCTATGTCTATGGTACGATTTCAGCGGTTTCGTCTCTGCTTTGATAAATCAGTCATTCACCGTCGAATTTGATATACATTGATTTTTATTATTATAACAGTAGTACCAATAATACTGTAACATATAGTTTCTGTACCTAAATAGTATCTATCGTGTTTCATCATACCGTTAATAGTAATATTGCAGAGTAAGACCGCGTCCGGATTTTTTATCTGCAAACATAGAAATCCGCCGAGCGATGGGGGCAAAGTTGCACACTCACGATGCTGCTAGTAAAGACAGCATAATAAACAAACATTTTATATAAATGCTACTTCATCGTAGCAAACGGTCAGCCAAAAGATGTACATATAGTATTTTACAATAGAATGTACTAGTAACTAAAGTAGTGTAATATTTTAATTAATACTTAAATGTATTTTGCAAATTTTATGAATACTATTTTAATACCTACATAATTTCGGAACAAAATTCACCGTATATCCTCCTATTATTCTCGGATGTTGAGGCCAATATCAAATTTTTCTACGCCTCTATCATAATTACCTAAAATATGAATAATTAATTACTTATGTTTTATTTTATATTTTATGTATTCACTTTAGATTTATTAAGTATATTAAGAATGTAGCAGATATTTAGGCTATTTATATAATTTGCATTAGTGATATACCTAGAGCTGAAGAATTAAATAAGTAAGTACTCGTAAGTTTAAACTTTTATGTACCTATTTAAATACGTTCTAAAGTATTTTTTATTTCACCAAATTAATTTCAATTTACTGGAACTAATTTTTTTTAAAGTTACTTTTATACCAACGCTACAGTAGTGATGCAAATGTAACGGTCCTCGTCACCGCAACGGGGCGTTTCTACGTAAATTGCAATCAGACAGACGTACTGCGCTCTTTTCCGGGAAACCCGCGCCTCTCACCAACTTACAACGTCGAGAAACTGTTTTGTTTACCTTACATCTACCCATATTTCGCGAGGAATAACAAGAACATATTTTGTTTCTATGAATCATAACAGAGACACCTAGGAGACCTACTTTAAAAAATCTATGCGAGTTATAGACATTTTTATTGTTGAAAAATCGGTGGCACTCTATCCAATTTCTATTTGCTAGTTGAAATATCCTAGATTTTTTAAATCTGTTAAATTAATTGTCACTTTAAATATACTTCCATAGGTATTTTCTTAAACCAAAATTGCATTGCAATTTAGAAACATCTAGTCCATCTAAACGTCCTACAAAATACGAACTATTTTCACGTTTTTATGTTTTAAATATCAACTTTTACTGACAATGATACGTCTATAGTAAGAATAGCCACTCTAAGGCGCGGACCACTTTTAGATCATTACTCCACAAATATTGAGAACGCGGTGAAAGTCGATATCATAGCGTGATAATTTACGTGCAACTGTACCCACTTTGTATAAATTCATAGAATTTAGAATAAAAACGAACTGTTTCCATGAATATGATGATGGTTAAAGCTACCAAGTATTGGAAACGTGTTGAATATAACGCCATTGTAACTATAAGACACAAGTAATTTTGCTAAAGCTGTATTTCTTATATTTGTATCGTTTAGGTTTTCCTTACATAGGTACTCAACAAAGCTAGGGGGCCGTCCATAAATTATGTCATCGATTTTTTCAGTATTTAGACCCCCCCCTATAATCATCCTATCGTCATTTCTTAATGACCCCCCCCTCTCCCAAAATTGACGTCATTACTAGTTTGACAAAATAAAACATTGCAGATTTGAGAAAAATAGGGTATACATAGTATAAAACAAAGTCGCTTTCGCTGTCTGTCCCTATGTATGCGTAGATCTTTAAAACTACGCAACAGATTTTGATGCGGTTTTTCTAAATAGATAGACTGATTCTTAAAGAAGGTTTATATGTATACCTAATACATGTAAGTACCACGGGCGAAGCCGGGGCGGGCAGCTAGTATTTTACTAGGTGTGCTGGAAGAAATTTCTTTTTAGAAATAATCTTTTTGTACGTGAAAAATAAACTATAAATAAATAAATAAGAATGACGTCAATTTCGAAACACCCCCCCCATCTATCATTTACCGTCATCCGCAGACCAACCCCCCCTAATTTAGAATGACGTAATATATGGACGGCCCCTAGTTCATTTAATGTTCTAGAACTTTTTCTGAAAACATATAATATTTTTAAATATAGACATATGAAAGACATAAAAACATATAACAAACAAATTACATACTGAAAGATGAAAAACACACAAAAACGTTATATACGTTGATATGTTAATAATATTTGTTATTGAGTGAATTTGTCTTTAAAAGAACTTTTCAACTGTATGAGTCTTAGATTTGATTTTCGCTCTGGAGCCCCATCTAAGTGGTAAGTAATTTTTCAGTCTTACTAATTTGTGATCCTTAATAGTACATTGTGATATAAGTGCGGTAAGTTGAAAATTACAGCCGAGGCGATATCGCTAGCCCGAGCCATAGGCGAGGGCTACAAGAAAGGCAGAGGCTGTAATTTTCAAAGCGCACGTATGTCATACGACGTTTTATAACATATTTGCGAGGAAATATTTAAATAAAACTCGGAAAGCGACAATACCAAAGAAAAAGCTCGCGGAATAATTTTACTTGTTCATAAATTAGCGATGCGCGCGCATCAGCGCTTTTTTTAAAGACAAATGCACAAAAAACAGCCAGTATTACTAATAAAGTAAATTAATATTTTTGTGTTTTGTTACAGATAAATGGTTGTAATTTATTGTCAAAATTAATTTAAAGTATTAAATTTTTGTTTAAATTATCTCCTAAAGTTAAATTTATTCATAAAATGTTGACCACTTTTCTGACATAAAAACTCTTTGCTAAGATTTAAAAACGTATCGTTCGTTTTTAGACGGAGCGTGCGTTTTACTTTACAATAACGCACAAGTGCGTTATGAGATACAATACAATATTAAAATTGGTGACATAAGTGACACTTTCCGAGCAAATATGTTATAAAAAAAATAATCACATTATAAAAAGGAAGAAATACATTACAGGGCAGTCACACCTCCAAGAGTTTCTTCGTTCCCCACCTGCAGACATAACAATCTTCTTTTTATCCCAAAGATAAAGAGCAAACATGTATCAAAGAGACTGCCATCCATATAACCATCGCTAAAGGCTAGTTCAAACGTATCAATTTGTAACACGAGGAAACATTTCAGACGATTTGTAACTTGGTAGCCGGTTCGCGAGTTGTTACGCAAAAACCGAGGAACGGTGCCCCGGGTTATAAAATAAGGAGAGATTAGACTATACTTATACTCTTTACCATACGCGTTCTCAGTTCGGAACCTTAAATAAAGTCATTATGCTAAATATAAGTTTAAAAATGTTGTCGTTCGATAAACTCAGCTTCTTTCAGTACATGGGCATTCATGATAACATGTAGCTATATGCATAGTTGCAGTGAATCACACTATTTTCGTCTTCAGCTTTTAGAATCATAATATCATATAGTGTGCCTTGAATCCAATCAAATATCTATAGTCCGAATAGTTTTAACATGTCAATCCACTACATACCTCTAGAATCCATTGCATGTAACTTCAAATAAACAGAACTGTTCCGATAGAAGTGATCGAAAAAAAAGCACGGCTGATCTACAGCCATCCTTTTTTTGGATCACTTCTAACTACATCTTACTTGATTTTAAACTATTTAATTTATGTTTACCTTAGGTTTGACTATGAGACAATGCTTTTAGCATCAAGTCCACCTTTTTTACTGTACTTTTGTATGTGTGTACAATAAAGTTTAAATAAATAAATATAATATGTCGTATTGTGAGTGTGTTACATAGGTACTTCCGTCACTTTTCACAGAAAAACAGAAAATAACTTCTGCACCTTCGATACTTGATGCGGGCGGCCTGATATTGATATGAGTGACTTGCACTTATCGCCCTTTGTCGGACCCGCGCCCGCGCCCCGTGCGCTGTGTTGCGCGTTGTCGTTTGTTGCGATGCTATGGCCTAATCTGCGTTAATGTTCAAATATCTTTCCTCATTTTAGTAAATTGGTCACATTGTTAATAATTAATTAATTCACACCCACATGAACTCTCTGCTCAACCCTAAGGTTTGACTGTCAGACAAAGTCCACCTTTTGTACTGTATACTTTTGTATGTGTGTACAATAAAGTTTAAATAAATTAATAAAATAAATGTTAGGAAATCCTTATTTTATTTATTTTATTTTACATTTTAGGAAGACTTACAGCATCAGAAGATAGAACAGATAGTGTACCTAAGTAAGAAAGCCAATTATCTTCTCCAGATAGAAAAAAGTTATAGACAGATATTTTTCGACAAAAAACGTTCTCAAGCATGCAAAAAGATTAGGATCTAAGTAGTTTTTTTTTTTTTTTTTTTTTTTTTTATTTTTTTTTAAATATAAGTAGTGTAGTTTCTAAATTAAATAGGATATCAGAAAATAAATCTACTCGCAAATGTCTTCATAGAATGAGAATGCCTAATCTTACTTTATTAACTGCAAAAATCTTGCCAATACTTCACGTATAATCAGAATTTATTAACATAGTTCTATTCTATTTCTTATTCATTCATTCATCAAGGCATCATAAGTAGCGTTATCAACTTCTATATGCAAAATAAGTCTGTAGGATTTTCATCAAAAAAATTATATTTCAGAATATTGGAACGCTATTACCAAAATACTAGCTACCCCGTGGATTTGCTCCGGTGGAAATCTCATAATCGTCTATCATTCAAAAAGAGAAGTTTTAAATCAGACCGGTAGTTCCAGAAATTAGCGTGCTCAATCGAACAGTCAAACTCTTCAGCTTTATTTTTCGATCAACAATATAAACCTAGTTTAAAAGTTTCATACAAAATCAAAGCGAAAAACAGTCCGTGTTGATTGAATATATAGATACTTCGATCAAAAATATACCTACCTTTAAATCTAGGTAAGCAATAAATATTATAATAACTGTACTATCAGAAATAAGACCACACGCTTATTATGTAGTCTTATTTCTCGGGCCGTTTTCAAAGCTGTCACTTTTAATCTAGGTGTATTGTTGAACGAAGGCTTTATAATATTAGTATAGATTAAAAACATTTGCCATTACAAGCACTTGTCCTTCACCAAACACCAATAAATTTGTCCAAACGACATCAAGTATCTCTAAAGTAGAAGCCGCAAACGGGGCCAAAACTGCCACTTCCATAAACAAGTGGACACTGCGAGACACGAATATTCAAGAGGAAAGTTTGGCCGAGTTGGCCATAGTTGGCCAGTCCACTCTATAGCGACACTTGCAAGAAACGGCCAAAGCCACCATGTGCCGTGTATTGTCCACTTAATGAAGCCTCAAAGTTTGCGATACTGTAACTTATTGCTGTATAAGCTTATTTTGATACCAATTTGAACGTTGCGCCTCTACTTAATAGTTGAAGTTTGACCATTATAAACTGAGGTTTGATGTAATGGTCGGGAGTGACCGTTGGTGTTACGCAATCTCTTTAGCGCCGGTTTGTAAATTGTAATGACTTGTGATGATATGAATATTTCGCATTTATACTTCCTCGTCACATATCATTAATTTCTTACCGAAAATTATATGTTTTATTAGGTTTAAATATGCAATGGCGAACTTCCCAATTTCTAATATAAATTAAAGTTTTCTTAAGTCTATGATAAGGTTTATATTTTACCAACAAAATTACGTACAGTCAGCTATAGAGAATCCTGACCTTTATCTCATCGAATCCTACCTCAGACGGGTCAGGTTCTCTGCAGGTGACTGTACAGTCAAGAGTCAAAAGTGGAGTCATACCTTAAATATCATATTGCCTTGCAGGCGCGCAGTCCTTCATTGTGTGCGTTACGTCCATATTACGGACGTATAATTACAATAAGAACACTACTCACACTAAGCTAATTATCATATTACCCACCCACACCAAGACACAACTCTGCTGCATGCTAGTGCTTCGTGCTCATACTGCCTACGTGCTGCCATCTATCAAATTTACGGGGTACTAAGTAGTGAATTCTGACTCAGAAATAATAATACACTAATACACTATCTATAGTTTATTATAAAGCAAACCAATAGTGGTGAGTACGGTGACACGCAACCAATTGATAATTTCGTCACAAGCTAATGCATCTGCTGGTCTAATCGGTAGTCGGATGGACTGCAGTTGATACAGGTCAAAGTTCGAGTCACATCCAGATATTTTATTTTTCATATTAAACTCAATTCATAAGCCAAGAGTATTTTTATATAATGTAATTGATATGCTTTTATATATTTGTTATGAAATAAAAATTCTCAAAAATCATGACAACTATTTATTCATGTAAATAGGTATAGTATACTTATGTAAAATTTATTATTATAAACTACACTAACAAATTCAAAATTTATGTTTAATAACTTTCCTATCTAATTACAGAATAAATAAGAACTTAAAAATAAGCATTCTGTAGTAAGTTACTTATAAGAATCTGTTCATTTATTTTATATATTATTACTAAATTATACTTTCGCTTTTTGTTAGTAAATATTGAGGTTATAGCTTAAGTATTCGTTTTCATCATGAAAAGAAGATTGAAACTAAACCTCAACATCTAACAATTTATCTCCTATTACGAAACATAACCTTGTATTTCTAATGCAAAATACAAAAACAAGTAATAATTATAAAAATAATTTAAATAATGTTTATACTTTTATAAAACCAGATTTGATACAATAGAAAGAGGACAGTTGGAATATACCTACTTAATGAATGAACTCACTGATTAAATTTAAACACAAATAATTAACTCACTATTTTGTAAAGTTGCCGTTGTTGTCTTTTCAACACATATTTCAATCACAAAAAAACTGTCCTAAACATCCATACAATGAGAAACTAATTCTTCCTTGCTCATCTTCTATGCACCATCAGGCCCCATAGATTTTCTATGGAGTTGAGGTTAGAAGACCGCGCTGGCCAAGGATGACATTTATTTCTGGAAGCGAAATAAATTATCCAGTTTTTTTATGCACGCCACCAGCTTGATATGCACGACGAACAGTAGATAGGCATCGAAACATCAAATAAATCAGCATAACGGCTGGTAGGTAAAATCATCGCCTTCATATTCTTCCAACATTATTGTTGCTCAGAGATAATAGCCGGTCTTCTACTTTGCGGCAAGGCTACCCTGCAGCAAGTCGCTACACCCAACGTGTTGTCCACTAAAAAAATATAATAATATATAATTAGGTATTTAGTTTATATTTAATTTCAAAACTATCACTTATGCAAAGCAAAATCACGAAGAAAAATATATCAATACAATACATTAATATTATGTTATCATTTTATGTTTGAATTAATCACAAAATATTACACATTTACACACACATATTTCAAATCACAACTATTTATTTGTTTAAAAATACTCACACTTAATCCAGTTCCTTTCATTAGAAATTGAGACTATTTTGCAACCACTATCATGCAAAGTAAATCCGAATAGTCTCCATAATACCTACTTATAATGGCCTATATTGGCAAGTGTTGATAAAGTAATGTTCCACAAATACTTAGATAACTATCACTAACAAATGCGTTCAACTAAAACGAGAACTCGGTTGAAGTGATAAATTTGCGTCTGTCTTTTTTTCATTCACCGTCAAATATTCATTTTCATAGCTGGTCCATACTGACCACCCATACGAAGTAACGATACCATAAAGTTAGAGCAAGGATTTTATAGACATACTATAAACGTTCCGTATCATTCATAGTATGTCTATGAAATCCATAAAAGTATGAAGCGCTCGCCGACTCGCCGCGCCAGCCTACCTACTTCTATGGAAACATCGTATTCGGTCGGTTGACATTGCACAGACACATAGGCGTTTTACAAATAACACACAATCATAAGGTCTTAAGTGCAAACACTTCTATAATCAATTAGTATGAGAAATTCTGACTCCACTTCTGGAGATGTCTGTACATAATTACTTTTGACATGCCAAATTATGCCAATCATGTATAATTAATGTTGTCAGAAATCAATAAACAGAAATGAAATAAATTCATGAAAACACTTAAAAAAATATATATTTCTATGAAATTGGATACAGAAATGATCCGGCTTCACATGGGACATTTCGTCGGTCGTCTGTCAGACGCGTCAGTCGTCGCGGCCGACATGTTGGCGGATACGTCGCGCGCGCATCTAAACAAATAAAAAGTGTCACCCAGCTATCGCTGCTATCGCCCAACAATACACATGTTAAATACGCTTTTAAATTATTATATTATTAATAGCAGCCGTACAGTCGCGGTGAAAACTATAGAAAACAAAAGAAAAATTTCCTCCATAATCGTATTTAATTCATGTTCACGAAAATGTGAAATATTCTTTTTATACTTTTGCATTAAGTCATTTAAAACCAGCTATGAAGTTTTTTTCACTCATAATTAACTGTAATAACAACTTAAAATGGCTGTCGCCACCTTCCTATTTTCTTAAAAAATCAAATCCCACTATAAACATTTATACTTGAAATGTTTCTAAAACTTATCAGATCCCGTGTAGTGCCATGAATTAAGTCTACAAGTCCTAACTTCACAAACACTACACCTCAAGCAAAATAAGTGGCTTGGCCGTTTCGTTACTACAAAAGCTATTGTAAAACAGAAAAGTAATAACAGTAAATACATTTTTCACTTCTCATGCTCTGAAAGTGCTTATTTGTGCAGGATATAGGCTGCACAAAATCGAATTTTGTGCACTAGGGCATTAACGTATCTACTCATAAATGTATCTATATTAAGGCAAAGAAAATGAGCCATACAGCCAAACACGATAAAAAGTTCATAGATAGAATTTGTTATTTTATAATATTTACTTTTAATTTATTTGCCTTATGTGTTTTTAAAATTTAAATTCATGTGCGGTATGTTATTTAATTAATTTAAGAATATTATTACAAAATTAATTTAATAGTAGGCTGTATAGGTCTGCAGCCCAAGCCTATCAATGTCGTAATATTTAAAAAAATAAAGCGGCGGGAAACAGCTCTAGTTTTTTCGTGCGTTTATTAATTTCTTCAATTTGATTTATTTCCTCGCAATCGAAGTGAAAAGCAGAGTTTATAACTCGTCCACAAAACGATTTTTATCCTCGACTTACTATCAGCCCTCGCCTTCGGCTCGGGCTGCTAAAAGTCTCGGATAAAAATGATTCGTTTTGTGCACTTGTTGTAAAATCTACTATTTTCATCTTACGCCCATGTCACGGTAGTGAAACGGCCAAGCCACATATTTCACCTCAGGTGTGGAGTGTGTAGAGACGGACTTACTAAAAGAGGACATGACAATTTATAATATGTAATTATTTAATAAAATAAACAAGCAATTAATTCAAAAATAATACATTAATGACAGTACTTATCTGTTGTCAGAAGAATGTCTTAGCTTCGTAAATACCCGTAACGCCTACAAAAGTCCTCACTTCTCCGTCGATCGTCTATCGGCACCTCACAGCTCACAGAAATAACTATCTTCGACATGAAACAACAGACGAACGGACACAGTTCTCGCGAAGACAAATGTCACGGTTCGAAAAATAGATTTTTATTTTCTACCAATTTTTTTGAGAGCTAAACTGACTATTATTAGCACTAGTGTTACAAATAGTTCTATAGTGAGTGCATATTACGTAAACGTATTCTCTACAAATTCCGTTTTAATCGAAATAAATAAAGAAAATAAAATTTCATTTTAAAATCTAGCTCCAGAAGGTCTAGTTACATACAAAATTCGAATTTTACAAACGAAGCATTAGTTATGAAGCAAATAAATACACTTAATAAGTATAGCTATAACACCATGACCATGGCACTACCTTTAATAAAAAGAAACCATGTAAAACCAATGCCGTCTTTAAACTATTTGAGGCCCTGGGCACATTAGGATCATGGGGCCCCTATGACCTTGAGAAAACACTATTTAGTTACAATAGATAAAGAAAGACAAACAAGGTTCTAAATTTATTTTTATTTAGTTACTAACTATAAAAAAATAGGAAATATAAAAAATAATCTACAGAAGTAACTCGCTTAACTTAAAATCCTTAGATTAATTCTATGTTGATTGCAAAGGTACCCTTCTAGATTTAAGATGAGCAAAATCGTTAATCACATCTTCAAAATCTATGGTATTGAGAATATCACATTATATGGACATCAGCGACAAACTAGTTAATCTCTCTTGAAGCATTGTACTTCTTAATTCATTTTTTATTCGTTTCAATTTGGAGAAGGAGCGTTCTCCGCTGCAGTTAGTTACCATCATAAATGTGTCTTCAATTTTGTTTTGCTTTAATAGATTATATACTTAATGTACACTGTTAGATGCTTCATTTTCACTCTGAACATTTTTTAAGTATTCTTTTCTTTTAAATGTTGACATTCTATTTCTAACTCTTTTTCATTTACATCTTCGTGATAGATTTGAGAAAATTCTTTGCATCCTTGTCGTATCTCTTCGGAATTCAGAGTTTTTAAGTGAAAAAATAAACTAAAACGTTGACTGACGGTCTCATATGAACTTTGTCGCTGTTTTAGATGAACACTCAAGGTATCGATTATTGGGAGAAAGGTTTCTACGTTGAATCGCTCTTTTCCATTCAATTGGACTGATGGCGCAGAGCCATCAAAAAATTCCAGCCGTGAGCTTTTACGTCTCTTTCTTTGAGATAGATCCTTGTAGTCAGATTCTGGGTTATTTTCTTTGGCAGATGATTCGAAGTTATCAAATTTATCCCTGAGGTTAGTAATAAAATCATAAAGTGAAGTCAACAAATTGGTGGCAAGTGGCAACGTCCAGTGTTATTGTTTCTTTCTGAAGATAATTACTTGTTTTGTCTATTCTTTCCAATATGGTGCTCCAGATTTCCGTCAGTATAATAAATTCTAGATTTCCCATTTTTCTAGACAGACTAAGGGCTTCGTCTCTTGTTTCTCGTGCCTGTTCAGTATCGTTTGCGATGGTGATTAAAGCTTCTAATATTCTTTTATAACCCCTATGCAAAGCACTTACTGCATCAGCTCGGGCTGACCATCTGGTTTGTGAAAGACTCTTAACAACTTTTTTGAACCTAAATGTTCTGTTAATATCCATCCATCTATAATATAATATTCCATCTGTGGGTAGAGCCCGAAAAAAAGTTGTACACTTTCTGAATTATTTCAAAAAACTGTGATGCCTCCGGTACACACTTAGCAGCATGGACACCTACCAAGTTTAGTGAATGTCCTGCACATGGTATAAAGGTGGCAAATTCACATTTTTCCTTGATTCTTGTTTGTAGACCACTATACTTTCCCGACATATTTGAAGCATTGTCGTAGCTTTGTCCTCTGCAATCTTTTATGGGAATATCATGTATCTCTAAAAAATTTAAGATGGTCTCCGCTAAATACTTAGATTTATGCTCTTTAATAGGTATAAATTTCAAAAACCTTTCAACAGGAACACAGTCTTTTACGTATCGAATGATGAAAGTTAGCTGGTCAATATGAGACAGATCGGGCGTACTGTCAACGCTTATGGAAAAATATTTTGCTGATTTAACTTCATTTATAATTTTTTTAGAACCTGTTTTCCCATTACTTCAATAAACTCATTACAGATATTTGCTGATAAATAAGAAATGTTACCCTTTCCAGGATTCCCAAATTTTTTAAAAGTGATCTGCAAGAAATGGATCAAATTCACTTAATAATTCCACACAACCCAAATAATTTCCATTGTTTGGAGATCCTAGGATTTCATTGTCGCCGCGAAATGGAAGCAATCTCGATGCCAAAAATTTTACAACAGCTACAATCCGTTTAAGTACGTTTCTCCAGTAATCCACTTCCTTTTGATGTTGAGATAATAACTCTATATCTACTCTACCAACCGCTTTACTTCGTGCCAGATAAGTCATCATAGATTGCTTATGCGCTGGGCTATTTTCATGTGTTAAAATTATGTGATTAATATGCTTCCAATCATTACATCCATTCCGAGAGCAAAGATTAACATCAGTTGGGTTAAATAAGCAGCATGAAAAACAAAATAAAGAGCATTTGGAAGGCGAATACAGCAACCATTTTCTTTCGACGCTTTCATTGTTCCTTAATTTGCGAATAAATAATGCTTTGTTGAAATATCTCGTCACTAATTTATTACCATCTTTGTAGGTTCTGGGTGCCTCGGAAAAATCAGAATCTTTATTTTGAAAATATACTGGTCCCTTACGAATTAAAATTTCGCGATTTATTTCAACAAACTTTTTCGTGAAAATAATCGGCGGGATCGTGCGATATTAATTCTTCTGTGTTGGAAAACTGCTGTTCAATTGACACAGTTGGAGTTGTCGGTTTTAGTGAAGTTACTGAAGTTGTTGCACTTTCGTCGTAGGAATAGTCGCTTTCTGATTCAATCTCTTTTTCAAAATTGGAACATGAAGGTTTAGAAATTCCCGCAATTTGTAATTGAGCTGAGTCATCATGTGGAACATTTATGAGTTGATTGCTACTTACAGAAGTTTCTCCAGTAGTAGTAGTAAAATATGATGTTAATTTTGGTAACTTTTCAATTACTTCTTTCTGATGTAGAGCTTTTTTCCTTTTTTCAGATCCACTAGGATATGACCGTTTCGACATTTTATATTATAGTTCAGTATTCAATTAATTTTATAACGAAAATCAAACAATACTATTTTTTTGTCAGAGCTCAAGCACAGTCAGTAACAAACTAACAACTACAAACAAAACAAACGCCACAACATCGCAGACATATACTGCAATTCCCGTTCGTCAAGTCAAACGACGATCGGGAGTCGAATTCCCCTTTTTTGTCTTTTGGTATTACGAATGACGTTCGAATAGGTTTCTTTAAGACATAAACCACACCGCATCAAATAATTCTTCTTTTTTTTTAATTTAATAATTTTTCTTTTAATTGTATTCTTATACTTACATATAGGTATTTAAATTAACCTAAATATACTAATATCGGAAAAACTCATTTTTGAGAGAGAGTGGAGTACTTATACCCTGTTTATTTATTAGTTTGATCTTTCTTTTTGACGGATACGGATGTCAAATCTGAAATCGATATAACTTTGCAACGACGAACAATATTTTCTTATTTTAATAATATTAAAAATTGATAATAATCATAAGAATAGACACACAACATAAAAGTACCTGTTAAGGACTCAAGCATTTTCCGAAAGTCTTAAGTGGTTTTTATTGCTTCGAAGTAAAATTTAAATAGAAAAACTGAAAACAAAAACTGAAAAAAATGTTTTTATGTCTAGTGCAATAAAATTGATTGACGAATGAATTTATTTATTTTGAATAGTTTAAAACATACATACAGCCACATATTTAGCCAACACATTTTTTACACCAATAGATATTTTCTGTTTCCCATCACTGACCCATCTGTCAAAAAGTTCAAGCTATGTTGTACAAGGAATAGCTATCCGCATGCGGCAAACTAAAGCTAATATAATAAGCGTAGGTATTGTAGTAAGTCATTATCATCAGATTTTTCAAAATTAATGTTTTTCGGTAATAATGTATCGGTTATCATTTGGTAATCTGGCAGGAACTAGGGGGCCCCATTCGATCGCGGGGCCCTGGGCACGTGCCCATAGTGCCCAGTGGGGAAGAGGGGCCTGTGTAAAACAGAACCTAGTCTACACATACGACTTTATTAGTGAGCAAGCACCTCGAAAAAGAAGTCCACACTTCTTTCCAGCCAGTCAGCGGCTTGTGAGGAATCCCAGGAGGCCCAGAGGCGTGGGAGCACGCGACACAAAACCTCGGCGGCCGCAGTAGCCGCTTCCCTTTGTGGCCAAATCTCCACGTTCAATTCATTCATTCAATCTGTCATTCCATTTTCATAAATGAATCATTCTTCATTTGAATTCGGGCTGAGGTTTTTTCCTTCGCCGCTGACCTGCCCGCGGCGGGGGTCGCCGATGACTGATGATATTTTAATGGTTTATTTTTCTTTAACATTCTTATCACTATTGTAGTTCGTAGCTGCCGACTTGCCTTGTACAAAAACGCTGCTCGTTTTTATTATTATTATGCCTATTGAATTTAAACTGCTGGATTGCCAAGGTATTCAATATTTTAAGAAAATATGGAAATGGCGATAAATTTGCTGTATGAACTGATAGATTGTACCGGCGAAATTCTTAATAAAATGCTTGTTTATATGATAAATCAAACGTTCTCAACAACAGGTGGCTAGATTGAGCCTATATAGGTAGGCTCTCGTCCCTTGTGTATATAAAAGTTGACTATCGCGCAAACATTCAAATTTGGAAAGCGCAACCAAAGTCAGAATCGAGAGTTTAATAAATAAATATCAATCACCGTATGCGCATTCGGGCAGCGTGACACAGAAGCCGCCAATAGATGTCGCTGACACTCTGATGAATGAGCACGACCGTTATGCTGCGCCCGCGCCGTCATTAGCTCCATTCACAACCGGCAGATTAAAAGAAACAATCCGAACATTGAGGAGACAACGGAACGGAAGTCCATACAACGCCGGTACGCTACTTTTATCTATTTTTCACTTCTCAGGCCTTTGTTGACGTCTGTATTATTGTTTTACCGCATCTCATAATATACCAATGTCGATGTCGATGACAATGTAGCACTACCGGTCTAAGAAAGTTTAAAAAAAAGTTTAAAAAAAAGTAAATAAGAAATAATGAAAGAGAATAATTGTATATCCACAACATTATTAGTCATAGGTACTGCACAGAGAGAGCATAAGGCCGCCCGCGGTCGCAGCTTTTTTTCTGCTCTGTTATCATACTCGCTGTATTTCCATGCACTGATTTCCCCCTTAACCTAGTATAGTACTTTTTGTATCATATCATATTTACATGTTATAGATCAACTCTAAACTCTATATTGCACCATTTACAGAAAAGAACATACAAAGTGAATATAATTTCTTCCAGCCCACCTTTACGTTTACCGTCATATTTACTTGTAACTCCTTAAAGATGTCACTAGACTTTTTAAAAGTCGTATAAACACCCTAATGCCTCATAAAATATGTTTGACATTCAGAAGTTGTGACCTTATCTCGTAAAAATAGCAATTAATCCCTACCCTTGCAGTCGACCATGAATACAAAATAAGGAAGGTATAGAATAGAACTTCACTCAATCAGCCCTTTAAATAAACCGCCGTCACAGAATTAATATAAGTTGCCATACCGTCCTGACTTTACCCCTGTAGGTATTCTAAAGTTAAACCGTACCACAAGTATAATGACGCTAGTGATGATCTACCTATCTCTCACTCAACACTATTACGCATTTATCTCAACTCAATAAAGTAAATACATACATTCAGCCACACAAAGATACATTCTGCACTTAAATCTGAAGTTTCATATTACTAACACTTACATATTTCCGCATTATAATTATATTTATTTTTTATAAAATATAAATTATAATAAATCTTGTCAACTTATTTGACAAAATAACATGTAACGCCTAAAATGCCTGTGTCGCGATGTCGCAAAGTTATCCTTCTGGTTTCTCATCATTTAAGCCGCGATTTAGTGAACTCCGACAAACACTAAGAAAGAAGGAACGGGCAATGAAATTAAAAATATGTCTTAAGGGCAATTAGCTTTAACTTTTACAGTAAGTGCCCTATCTCGGCTCCCCCGCGCTTTTCAATTGTGGGGAAAGCGGGCAGCTTTTCGGCTGCACTGAATTTTATGAAGTCGCAAAGAGTTCTGACTTCTGAATGAGTTCAGTTACCCGGCGGAAGATAAACATACTTTAATTTAGTTGATCTCATTGAGATGGATGAAAGATGCCTTCTGTTTGAGAAAAGTTTATGAAACTCTGTGTACAGTGATAAAACTAGGTTTTCAATGTTTAAATCGAAAAGTCGGAATTTTCTTATATACATTTATGGTAGATTTTCAATCGTCAAAAAGAAAATATTAAATTGCAGTTAAAGGAAGGAGTAACCATAACATAACCTACACATGAGTATAAAAAATATATACATATTGACACTATAATATATACTCTTATAAATACATAGAAAACGTAGTCTCCTTTCTGAGACAGCAGGACAAAAATGCAAAATATATACGAACGGCGAACACAGAAACTGGCTAAAAATTCTAGAGCGCTACTTGCATTGACGAAGTGTTTAACAATAAATTTCCATTTAAAAAGCCACAAGCCGGCGGGAGGGGCGCGGGGGGGAAGCTTCCGCCGCTTTTTTCCTTCATTTCCTTGAGGCCGCGTGGCAGGGGCGAACCGCCCCGAATGAATTAAAACGTTTGTTTTTCTACTATACTTGTATATAATTATAACATAATGTACTCGCCGAATTGAGTCGACAATTCTTAATTCCATTTGCGTTGAAATTATGTCGTTGGATAGAGTGATATTATACAGCTGTAACTCGTAACTGTTGACATTGAATGTCGTATTGCGTGGATTTAATGAGCTCTTAAAACGGATGTAAAAATAACATCAAATTGATACCTTGCAAAAGCACGAAATGTCATCAGCCAACGGAACTTTATTTTCACTTATAACAGAGTAAGAAAAAATATACTTGCATACGGATGCATCACTAGACAATGATCTAATTGAATGCTTATTTGTTTAATGTCATCCAGAATTCCATAAAACATAGGTAACTGGTCATCGTATTTTTTTTTTAATTCACAATTTCCTATTACTTTTGTATTAAAATAGAGCATCTCTGTCGGCGTTACGCCAATGTGCCTAAGCTAGGCTGGAGTGGCATAAAATATCGGCGGGATAATAATTAAAAGAAGCGATAATGTCCCCGACGCGGTGAAAAACGAGCCAGCCATCCTTTTTATTTGATAAATAAAATTTATTCCCCGGCCCCGTGGCTTCCTTGCTTCTTCGCCCACTTCCTACTAACGATATTCTTTGTTTTAAGTTTTCGCTGATTCGGTTTACGCGTCGGTTGTTTCCATGTTTTTTGAGTTTCATCTTTTGTAGTATTGATTTGCTCTGTAACTATATTATTAAAACTAACATGAGAAGAACTTCTAGTTAAAATAAACGGGTCACTTACATACTGTATAGCTACTGGCAGTAGGCTTTTTGCGCTCAAAATTCATTGTTAGATACTTTTTATGAATTGGACTTCAACGAGATTAACGTTACTCTCATTTATTAACACGTAACCTATTTTGGTAAATTTCAATTTAGCCTGGGTATATAAAAACTTACTAAATTAAATCAAATCAAAGTCAAAAGTCAAAGTCAATTGTTTTTATTTAAATAGGCTTAAAAATAGCACTTATATATCGTCATATTCTTGTTTTATAGTTAGTTGACGTCATAAAACTACTTAAAGCTAAGGTTACCAATCACACCTTCATTCACATAATCTCTTCAGCGCCACAATTTCCACCTGCAAAGAAGGTAAAGAGAACGCACCACATACTTCCGTTAAGATTGCACCCCAACTATGAACCCTCCCGCGGGACAACGAGTCGCTTTTACTGCGTACTAAATATTCTCCCGGCGACAAGTGCGATTATGAAAAGTGCACCGTTATTTATACCCCGACAGTAAATTTTTTGTCCCCTTTCAAGGGCAATTAAATACCACCAGTCTTAAATGCTTTGCATATTCTGCGAGCCAATAAAGATAGCAAAGGTCGTCTTAACGTTGCGGAAAGCGCATTTTTTTTATACATTTTAATACCTATATTAATTTATTCAAATAAGTATAAAAACCATATAAATTACTCAAATAGGGCTAAGAGTAAGTAATAACAAGCTAATTATTAAAAATAAAAAACACGACTGACAAGTTTTTACTCATAAAGTACATATAAACATATAAGTTATATACATTTTTAAAACCGCATTTTCAAGCCCTTCAATTTGATACCCCACTCGATAAGATTGATCAAATTTAATTTTTTTACTCTGCTATTTATCGTATATATAATCCGCCATTTTGTTTTTATGATGACGTCATATAGCCTATGTCTCTCGGAGGAATGCAAGGAATCTAAAAATACCTCTCACATCAAAATCTGTTAAGCCGTTCAGGACTTATGGTGGAATAAAGAAACTTACATACATACATACATGAACCCTGAAAACATAACACTCCTTTTTTTGGTCAGTCGTGTAATAAAAGCAAACAAAAGAGTTGGAAAAACAACTTTGTAATATGTCCTTAATGAATTTCCCCAGTTGACGGAATCGAACGGGTCCCGGGGCAGGGGCTGTCAAACTCTGGCCCGCACGCCTGCGACAACTTTTAATAACCCCTGTATCAGCTAAATGGATTTAGGATCCCGACACTCGTAATATTTTCGACAAACTTAACGCAACAAACTTTGGTATTTGGTGGTGAACAAATAAGGACAATGAAATTATATTTCAAAATAATGTAATTTATATAACGGTGTGACCAAAATCAATGTAAAAGTAGATGCTCTTGAACATTTTAGTAGGTACCTTCCTACTTTTAATGAAACAATACCTAGATATTTAACCAGAATTCTCCTGTTGTACGAGTAGTTAAAAAATATGTCTTACAATCTCATGGATAGCCCATAAATGATGCCACGCATCAAAATGTTATCCCTTCAAGTTTCGTCAAATTCTTCAACACCGCTAACGACCTTGTGAAATCCAGCATAGCCGTAACCTACGGACCAAATAACATCAAGTAAAGACTCCATCAACTTCTCCAAAACATTTCAAACCATGAAACCTAAAACCCTACCCCGCTTGTAACCCAGTATGACCTGCGCATAATCAGAAAGGGCTTTCATCAGCTGATAAGGAGATCCCACTCACTTCCTGATACGCTCCCCTCCCTCACCTCTCCCCCGCAAACGAAATTGGACGTCTTAGATCTGTCTACGGTAATCCCCGCTAATAATTGATGCGATAGGACAGAGTACAGATAATCGGAAAAATACAAATCTGAACATGATCGATTGATCAGCTTGTTCGGTACAGATTTGTTTTGGCAGTTGCGGAATTAAGACTTTTGTTAATGATTGTACAATAAGTTGAAGAAATGCAATTCTAAACCTGCCTAGATTAGACAGAGTTAAAATTTGCAATTGCAAAAGGTCCATTATACCGAATTATAGTAATCGTATTAATCCTAATCCTAACGAATATTATAAATGCGAAAGTGAGTTTGTTTGTTACCTCTTCACGCTTTATTTACTGAACCAATCTTCCTGAAATTTCACATACACATAGTTAGAAGTACTTCATCCCGGGAAAACGCACTGTTCCCGTGGGAAATTCACGCGGGCGACGCCGCGGGCATAAGCTAGTTTTAATAGGTACTGTACCTAGTAGATTTTCGCATTCCATTTGTCACAAAAATAATCACGATTTAACTTTAATATAGGGACATATTGTCTATTAAATATGTACAGTACATCGCCCAGATTTTATTCCACACTCGTAGAGGTTCTACGACGCAAATTGTAGCTCGTAGAGCCCTCTACGAGTATAAGAACGGCGCTGTTACCGACAAAAATTGCGGAAAAATTTACACGTTTAGCGTTTGAAATATTGAATTTTTACATTTATGCTTTTCACACCTCATAACGTAATATATCTCGGAGCTCCCCTTGCTAACTTTTCCGTCGCAGCGGTAACATTCAAAATAAATGTTGGTGCTTTATCAGCTGGAAGCCGGTGTGTGCTAGGCATGCACCGTCTGTGGGAAACTTTATTTTAGGTTACTTCTTGTTCTTGCGGTTTTATGTTATTTTGGTTAGAATTATTGTAGGTCATTCAAATTGAAGCTCTCGCTTATGATAGGTAAACTAATGTCTAGAATGACACTGGGATTATTTCCAACCATAGAGCAACACGGACTTCTGTTTTGCGCGCGGAAGGCCTTGTTCATTGTTGCTCGAAGTTTCCAATGAATCAAGCTATAATATGACATGTTTTCATCTATACCTATGCAATACATAAATAACACCTGTAAAGTTACAGCAAATGGCTAATATAAAAATATTATTACGCCGAAAGTTTTTATATTTATGAGTTTGGATATTATATCCGTCCAATATAGTATATTTCAATATTTCTTTTATGAATAAAATTATTGACTTGGAATATTGAACTCACTTACTTACTTTGGAACTCACTTTATACTTACTTCGATGGCTCGACGATCCAAAGAGGATCTTGGCCGCCGATACTAGAAGCAGTAGCAGTAGGTAGTAGTAGTTCTTCGGGCGGTAGTAGGTATACTTAGTGGTCAGTATCCCCGCCTGTCACTTTAGTCCCTAATGATTCTAAATGATATCAAACAAGGAACTAGATTTTAAAATTCGAAAGTAACGTTAGAACAAGAAACAAATAAGTCGTTTTCTGTGAGTTTCCCCACTCGCGCCATATGTTCCGCCGACAGAATACGACCGCAACATTAAGGGGCATCGAACGCTCTCTAATGGTAGCCCACCAACTGGCCGCCGCATTAATCCTTTAGCTCTTGATTAATTATTTAAAGTTGGGCCCGCACGTATCCTTCGCAAATTGTTTACTACAACTTTAAATGGCCGATCGACGAAAAGGCGATTTACTTTTCCTTGTGAAAAGCTGACTGATTAGTGCATTCTTTAACCAGGCTTAAATATATGCAAGTCAGTAAAATAATTTGTATTTTTAATCTGCAAGGTTCAAGTCAAATTCTACTTAATCCAGTTTTTGTAGGACAATTTTAAACACTAATTTTAAAGCATGAACACAGCAATTTGCATTCTGCTGACCACCGGCGAATTACTAGAGTGAAATAATTCAATAAAGCGAAGGGGGCCGGCGGTACCATCGAATTATGTGCGGATAAGTCGACTCTTGACTTGAGCAATGTAAGAACAAAAGGTGGGCAGCGGTCGGACCCAATAGTGGACTCTTTCAAAAAGTCTAATTTCCGCCCTATTTAAAATGATTAGACATAAACTGGACCAGTTTTCGGCAGTCTGGTTTTGGTGGGACGGTTACCCTTAGTAGTAAGTGACCCTTAATCCGCAGTAAATCTTCGGTCGGAGGCCCGTGTCCACAATCGGGGGTTAAACAAGCCGACATAACTTCGCGATCATTTATTACCTTACCACCGTGTTTACAACGTGAGGGATTCCGGAGTATTAGCATTTCAAGGGGTTAAATACACTTCGGGTTTAAGGTTTTTTAAAGAATGCATGGTACGAGTATTTGTTGATACGGCAATAAAAAAATAGTTAATTATAACACATTGTAGAAAATTCAAGAAAAAAAAAGAAGTTTTTGCATTTAAAATTTAATTGAAAATATAGTTTAAGTATCTATCCTTATCAAATTTGTTATTTTTATATGCACTAAAGCATAGCAAAGCATTACTAAAAATTAAGTCGGTTACTTAACTAAGATATTCTAAAGATATTTCACCTCCAAAGATTTGATATCCAAATAAAACTGACAACGTCCCATCGTCGTCCAGAGAATAAATGAGGAAACACAAGTTACGACAAAATATACTTACTTAGACTTTGTCGGTGTGCAGTGGATCGGAATGTATGCTGCGATAATGTGCGCATTATACGACGCCACGAAGCCTGCATAATCATGCCTGTTTTAGCACAAAAACTCACCAACTTGCAGCTTTCGGACATACATCCTCGGGTACACGCGTGCTCACAACACGTTACATTGTCTGTATCGTTTCTGTGATGGCAATACATTCTTAGTTCTTCTTCTTATTGAGGCGAAATGGCTATTAGATCGTTCTTGGCCAGTATGTGGCAAGGTCAGCCCTATCGTTGGCGTAGTTGAGGAGAATTTTGTCAATTTTTTTGTGGCTATAACTTGCCCCACCGCTTGGTAAGTCTCCCCACTAGCTTTCTTCGAATCTCAAAGTTTTTAAAGTTAGATATTTAAAAAATTAAACAAAAATTAATACAAAAAAAAATATCCTGCCATCCTTAAATATAAACCTAGTTACGAATGATGGAAAAAGTAAATACCTATAAAGATATTTATTAATTCGTGAACACTTTTGTCACGCAATGTACTCACAACTCATAATAATTCTAGTGGCTGACCAAGGGCTATCGAGTTTCGGCTCCAGTACACTGATAATTTAGTAGGTAACATTCAAGTGCTCGGCGTATGCGCTCTCCTAAAATTAATTACATTTGCAGCAACTTTAACTGGGGCTAAATTAGGAAACAATACAACTTTGGTACGGGAAATAAGTACATAATTTAACCAAATAGAAATGGACGCGTCTCCTAGCCAAATATTTAATCCGCTTTATGTTTTGCGCAGCGAAGCGCAACGAAGGGCAGCGCTCGGTATGATTGACAGCTGCCCTTGTCCAATGGCAAAACAGAAAACTGACGAGCCACGTCAATCAAGCGCCACTACTGGCAACCCCACCAACCGATCCACCGATCAACTAATAAAAAATAAACTTTATTGCGTTCTTTTAAGAACTACACTAAACGCATCGTGGACATTGCGAACACACACGAACGCGGCACGCGAACGCGATCGGCCCATTATTCGCCGCCCTGTTGTAATTTGAATTTCGAATTCCAATTCGTATTTTGTGGTAAAATAAAAAGAGCAGCGTTTCGACACAATGGCGTCAAGGGCGGTGCTCTGACATGCGATCAAGTTATTACATTAAAGGAAAGCGTACCCGCGGCTCGCAACTCGGTTATTGAAAGCTTCCAGGAATAGCGTTCCATAAAATTAATTGTCGGCTACTGTACTTTCATGGCACCACTACCTACCTATTTTTACTCGAGTTATTTTATTACCTAAGTAACTTTATAATAGCTCGATTTAGTTTTACTAACGTGGTCGAGGTTTGACATGTAAATATTTTTTGGTTTGTCTCAGTATTTACTTACGCAAAAAAAAGTCATGTGCCCGAAATAGGTGCTATTCTTACAAATATGAAAAGTAAGAATCCTAAACTACTCCTTTAAAATCCCCACCAGCAAAATCAAATTTCTGGCATTAGGCATTCCAACAAATTCCTTGTTACTAAATAGAGCTTCTATTTGTTTCAGAAAATGGCCTGCCACGAAGGCTACGGACTGCGTACACGAACACCCAGCTGCTCGAACTGGAGAAAGAATTCCACTTCAACAAATATTTGTGCCGACCGAGACGAATCGAGATCGCCGCATCACTCGACCTCACTGAAAGACAGGTACAAAAATTTATATTTACATACATAAATTTTCAAATAACAAATATAAATGATATACATAGCTTGCTAGCTAACACAACATACATATCCAGAATCGCAAACAAATACATAATCTGTATGGGCACTTGAAATGAGGTCTTAAGTCCTAGACCTTTACAAGCGAATAGTAACGACATTACAGAATGAAAACGATGCCTTTTAATAATGTTTATTTATTATTTTTCAGGTGAAGGTCTGGTTTCAAAACAGACGAATGAAACACAAAAGGCAGACGCTCACCAAAAGCGAAGACGGTGACGACAAGGACTCTACGACATCCGAGGGTGGAAAAAGTTCAAAAACAGGCCTTGACAAATTTCTTGACGATGATGGCCCACTGTCAGGCAAGAAAAGTTGTCAGGGGTGCGAACTACCCCCTGGCGCCCTGTGTTCTCCAGCCGAGGACTTACCAGAGCTCGCTTCACGTACACGAAACAACAACACACCCAGTGCAACAAACAACAACAGCTTCGCCAGCGATGGCGCCTCAAGCGTTGCCTCATCATCTTCCCTTGATAAACTTGCTGAAGACGATTCAAGGGACGCCCACCCGCCCGTCAATACAGTGCCTACAGCCCCTAGAAGCTTAGCAAAGAGAATCAAACAAGAATCACGAAAACGTTCGCCTTCAATAGACGCCAAAGTCTCGCCATCTTCCTCTAAAGATGGCCTCGGAATGGCAGGATTACCGGATGGCGCGAAGTATTCGTCTGTGAATTTGACCCCGTCGTCAACGCCGGGCACGCCATCCAGCATGCATCAGAGTCCTCTCGGTCACTATCCGCGACCGTCACCTCCAAACGCCCCTTCAGGTCCACCTCATCCCCAGGCCGTGCCCAACGCCATGCCTCCGTACGTCATTAGAGGAAACGCCCCGCCAGGTCAATTTGTACCCCATCCTGATTTCCGCATGGATTCAAAGCAGTTTGTCGGGAAATTGGCACAATACCCACAGAGCAACCGAAGCTACGAAGGTTATGGTTCAGCAATACAAAGTGCTGATCAACACGTTTACGGTAGAAATCAGCACGCTAGACAGCAGGACGGATCCCCAGCCAGGCCAACGAACGGTATAGGATCGAGACAAGCGTACCCACATGAAATGTATCAAAATTACGGCTACCCAGCGTATGGCAAGGATCAAGTGGGTTACGGGCATCCCGGATACGACCAGTCGCAAAGGTTATGGCGAGCAGATGGCGTACCCGAATAGCCACTACGGCTATCACTACCACGATGGTCAGCATGACCATTCACATAACTACTACGGAACAGAGGGTCAGAAGAATGCGCATGGGAATGAATATACAAAGAACGCGTATTACGACGCGAACACGTATGGTGCACAGCAGGCAGCGACAGCGTCGGGATACACCGCAGCGGCTGGGAACTCCCAGAGCGGGGCTTCTAATGAGGCTTACGGCAGCGCCGCCGGAGAATGCGGAGACGGCTACGGCTCATTCCAGCAGTTCTACGAGGCGACGCACGCCGCCCCCGCTGGCGACAACTCCAACTCCTCCTCAGACTTCCACTTCCTTAGCAACCTCGCTAACGACTTCGCCCCCGAGTATTACACCATTTGAGATAAGGATTTCGCCGAGCAGGCGAGCGATCTGTTCGTGTAAAGCTGATTAGCACGGTGATTACTTATATTGTTCACCAATGTGTGAAATAAAACAGGTATCCACAATTAAACAATAGATGTGCGATACTTAGTAGGAATGGCAGTGTTTCTGAAACACATTAATTATTGTTTTTTTAAACAATATAAATAAATTGTTGCATAATGATATGAATTGCTAACGGCCAAATACTGATGTCGATAGTACCTACAGGCAATTTGAAGACTTTTATAAAAAATGCTGTCGAGTATTTGATCATGAGATGGATCGATTGATGACAACCATCAAATGGTACCACGATAAAGGAAGGGACAGGATTTACGCCAAAGGCGAAATCAAAGTTGATAATCTCTTTGTACCGATAATAACTAAACGTTGCATTAAATTAAGAAATAATGTAATTAACTGTAAATAATTTATCTAGCTTTTACTTTTAAATATGAATATTTTTACTGGCCCTTGATTCTACAAATTACAAACATAGATGTCGTGTCTCAGTTGTGTCTCAAAGGCCAAAGAAATCGTAATAAAATATAGAAGTATTACAGAGATCTTGTCACTTTATTTCAATTTCCTTGGATCTTGAGACACAATTGAAACACGATATTTACGTTTGTAATTAGTGGAATCGGCCCCCTGATATTGTACACGACTTAAATTTAGGTGCTGATATCAGTCAATACTAGAAAGAAAGTAATAGAAATGGCTCTTGCAACATCTTCCAATCAATATAAAACTTGTATAAAGGTAGCATAAAACGAAACAGAATAATAATATAAATCACAATTTACAAAACCCCCCGACTTCACGTTTAAAAATGCTGAATCTCATCAACGGCTAAACCGATTTTCATGAATCAAGGGTAAGAACACCACAAAAAAAAAATTAGATAAAAATCGGTTCATTCGTTGGCAGCTACTTCGAAGACACAGATACATAGACATACAGATACACTGACACACAGACAAGTCAAACTTATAACACCTCTCTTTTCAGATCGGGGGTTAAAATACGTTATTAACTGATTGCTATACTTACATAGCGTATTATTACAGCTTTTAAATACTGTTTCAATGTATGTATAATTTGTAAAGCTGATATCAATGTAAATTATATTCTATTACTTAATATTTAAAGTTTATCTTGTATCCAACACCTTTTCACGTGTTCATTGTAAGAATTATTCGAATAAAAATTGAATTTGATTTATTACACATACTTATAGAAATTGTTTCTAAGGAATAGTCGTTGCCTTATTTAGTTAATATTGTTTTGTGACTATAAGACATATTGTAGATACTTAATAATATAGTTTAAATAAGTCATTATATTGTAGATATCAGCGCTATCATTTTGGCCTATTGAAAAATAAATCATTTTGGTGTCACAAGTTCAAGGTCTTTTTAATTTCTTCTTATTACATATATCCTGTAATATGTGCCTAACGGAATCTGATTAATCCGTACTCCCATCGAGATATTATGCGTACTCCGTACTAATAATGTTATATGTATGTATGTACTTAGTACGGACTATTAGTAACAGACATCTGTTGTCTGTTAGCTTTAAAGACAAAACGTCTGAACTGATTTTGATGAAAATTGGCTTGGAGACAGTTTAGATAGGTACCCAATCTTTTTTAGAAAAAAAATTGAAGGCTCTTGTGCCTGACATCGGAGGCGAGTTTATATGAAAAACTCAAATTACCGCGAGCGAAGCCATAGGCAGCTAGTAAAATCAAAGAAAGACGAAATAATAAATAAATGGATAGATGGTAAAATGAATTTTCATTGCCTTTTCGAAAATATCTCATCATCATATTCCTCACCTTATCCCGTCATCTGGGGTCGGCGCAATATGTCTTATCCTTCCACACGTCTCTGTTTCCCGTCATACCAACATCCACTCCCAACCCCTTCATATCGTCACTCACACAGTCCAACCATCTCTTCTTTGGTCTCCCTCTTCCCCTGTAGCCCTCCACCTTCTTATTTAATGTCTTCTTAACTAGATGTTCGTCTTCTCTCCTCATAACATGACCAAACCATGTCAATCTGTTACTTCTTACCTTTTCATTGATAGGAGCAACCTTCAAACTTCCTCTAACATATACATTTCTTATCCTATCCATCCGTGTTACCCCGCTCATCCAACGCAACATTCTCATTTCCGCAGAATGAAGCCTCTTCTCCTCTTTAACTTTAGTCGCCCAACACTCCGAACCGTACAAAATCACCGGCCTCACGACCGCCTTATAAATCTTCCCCTTCAGTTTCATCGGCAGTTTAGGGTCACATATTGTGCTAGTTATTTCCTTCCATTTCTGCCATCCTGAGTTGATTCGACGCTTGACCTCCTTGTCTACTTCTCCATCGTTCTGAAGTAAAGAGCCCAAATATTTAAACTCAGAGCAAACAGGTATTATACAATCATCCATAGAAAGAGCTACTCTATTTGAAACGCCGCCGAAATCACAGAACAGGTACTCCGTTTTGGTTCTGCTGATTTTCAAGCCTACTGTTTCTAAAGTTTGCTGCCACATATTTAGTTTGCTCTGCAATATTGTACCTTCCTCTTCAACAAGTACAATGTCGTCGGCAAACAGCATGCACCAGGGTGCCTCTCCTTGCAGGGTCGATGTCAGAGCATCCATAACTAACAAGAAGAGGTACGGGCTTAAAGCTGATCCCTGATGCAGGCCGACCGTGACTCCAAAACCCTCAGTTACTCCAGCGACAGATCTAACCTTGGTGACTGGCTTCTGGTACATTGCGTGAATCAACTCGATGTACTGTGCTGGCACTCCTTTTTGTTATTAAAATGAAAATACAAAAACGATCATTTTTAAATTGAAAGTCATTATTAATAAGCTGTCATTAATTTATTGAACAAATTAGCGCATAATTAACAGCTAATAATATTAGTTTTGTTCAGTCTGCATCAACAAACACAAAATAAATAGAAATCACACTTTTCCACAATCCACTGCTTCAAATAATCGAAAATGGTTTAATCTTGTGACATCAGATTTCGAAATTTTGAGTTGAATACATCATGCAAGAAACCGGAAAACGTAGTGTTGGCAGACCTCCCACTCGGTGGACCGACAACCTGGTGAAGGTCGCGGGATGCGCATGGATGCGGACAGCGCAGGACCGGTCGTTATGGAAATCCTTGGTGGAGGCCTTTGTCCTGCAGTGGACGTCTTTCGGCCGAGAGAGAGAGAGAACATCATACAAGGACTCAAATTCATTCAAGATTCTCTAAAATACCATAAATTTAAATGCTCATGTCTTCAGGGGTTCGGATAAAATTGCATAGTCATTAAATACTGATGACTACACAACACTGCAGTGTAAAAGTACAAAACAACAGAAATCTACTATAACTAGTACCATCGATAAAATATTAGTACACAAGATCTCACAATTATGTTTTAATCACGAATAAAAGAACTATGTATACCTTCAATCAACAATACAGCTAGATTAAGGGTGATAGCTTGAGAAATAAGAGCACACAATAAGCGTGTGCTCTTATTTCTGACAGCATCATATATTGCATTACAATATTTATTGCTTAGACTTAAGGTATGTTTATGATCAAAGGTTCTATCAACACGGACTCTTTGATTTTGTATGAGACCTTTAATCTAAACTCCATTTATTCTTACCATTCCTATCATGTACCTAAGCAATCTTACCATGTCTTTTTATGATTTTACAACAATATTGTAAATTAAAATAGACTTTAGGAAATTACTTTCGTGGTTATTTATTAACCGTTATTTACGTTTTTATGTTTTACTTTAGAATGTTTAGGTTTGAACTAATATTTGATTTATTTTCAACAAAATTCAACAAAAAGTACTGTGAAGATTGTTTACATGGCAATAGGACTGAAAGGTAAGAATAAATGGAGTTTAGGTGTATTGTTGATCGAAGATATATACACAATCAAATAGACTTCCATAATTACATACTACAAAAACCTGTAGGTAGTTACTCTTCATATATATGACTTTTTGTTGATTGTGTAGTTTTATGTTTTATTGGTGATCTCAATATTACAATAAGATAAAGATTAAATCTTGTCATTAAGCAAAATATATGAGTGTTTATGAGGTAGATGCCTTCTGTGCCATCGCCTGCGCTTCCAACTTCATCTCCATGACCATACAGATTGCATCGCACTTTTTAAATTTCTCAATTCCCATCGCCTGTATCTTCTGCATCTGTTCTGTGACAAACTGAACTTTTAAGCTTGAAGTAATCTTTGCCACCTTCAATATCCTGGAAAATGGAGAATAGAAATTATTGAGCTGTTGACTAAAGGATACATAAACCAAGATAGTGTTCTTCGCTTTTTATAAATGTGATATTCATTCATCAAGAACATTCATGAATTACTAATTAAATACAATACCATACTAACTTTTTGTGCATAATATCCAGTACCAATATCTATGAGTACATTATCAGTATCTGCTATGGTGCCAGGAACATACATGGATCCAGTTAACGGAACTAAAATTGTTTTGCCCTTTGATTCTGGTGTAATTTTTTCCACACTTTCACCAGATTCGACAAATTTACTTTGAGCCATTTTGAGTGTTTGTAGAGAATCATGAAAAACGTTCATTTCCTGAAAAATACATAAAGTCATCAAACCATTTATTTGGAAATATCAATACATTGATGTATCTACTTGATACATTTTAAAAACCACTTACTTCATCCAATCGCTGCTTCAACTGAGCCAACTGGTGGAGATTGAGCTTCGACAAATCAAGCTGGTGCATACCAGGCGCTGGTGCTGTAGACACAGACGCCATTGTATAAAAATGTTAATTTCTTAACGACTACCTACAATGACCGACAGAGTCAAAATTAATGGTTTAAATTTATTTATGTCCGTCGTTCGCTTTCTTCACGCAAGAAAAATAACCCTCAAACTCAAACTGAAACTTCAAATTCAAATCCAAAGAGTGATTTCAAATCCACTCACTCACTTTATCCCACCATAGATATAAAAATAAAAGAATCGACTAAAATCGGATTCTAATAATTCTTTATTTAGTCGAGTTAGGTACTATTAAATATTATTAATGTTTGATTTTTTTTTATATAAATAAACAAATATAGGTTGTACGGACAATCACACAGATCGAGTTACCCCTAGTTAGTTAGTTAGTGAAATACATATACAAAAATTGTATAATTTTTAAAATATAAGTTGCATTGATAGATTGCCTGTGACACTAGAAAATACATGGAAAATAAAACACAACAAAATAAATATTCGCACGAAAAACATAACCCTTTCCTTTGCAGTTACATAAATTAAAATCACTGAATTCCAGAGGTGACATAGAAAAAAAAATGTGACAGAGAGCGACAGCTGTCATCATTATTTTACTTGTCTTATCTGGTAATTTATGATACGAGTACATATAAAATCGGGCCGAAACCTAAACTCCCGTATGACGTATGTCAGTTTGACAATAATAGTGATGTAACTAAACACAAATCGCTACGATTATTTGATGTTATGTAAAAATAACAAATACAAATAAAATAATTATTTTTATTAATCAGAAGTCGGAACCATCAGAGTAGCTGTCATAGTCACTAACATGGATAATAAATTCATTGTGAATAATATTAACATTAACTATTATTATAATGGAATACTGCTCGCATCTCTGGGCTGGAGCACCGAAATATCAACTCTGCCCATTTGACCGCATTCAGCGAAGAGCTGCTCGAATTGTCGGCGACTCCAGAATCTCTGATCGTTTAGACTCTTTGGCTTTACGCAGAGATGTTGCGTCCCTCTGCATTTTCTATCGCATTTACAACGGGGAGTGTTCGCAGGAGCTATTCGACCTTATACCAGCCGCTGTATTCCACCACCGTACCACACGCCTTAAGGAGAAGTACCACCCCCACCACCTTGATGGTTGGTGTTCAACCACTGCCCGTTTTTCGCGCAGCTTTTTATTGCGCTGCACTAAGCTGTGGAATAAGCTTCCCTTAGCGGTGTTCCCGAATAGATTCGACATTGGGACTTTCAAGAAAAGAGCCTATCGCTTTCTCAAAGAGTCGGCAACGCATCAGTGACCTTTTTAGGGTCGTTGGTGTCTATGGACTGCGGTGATTGCTTACCATCAGGCAACCCGCATGCTCGTTTGCCTACTATTCTATAAAAAAAAAAAAAAAAAATATATTAACTTAAGTGGCAGTGGGCGAGGCACATAGCTCGTAGAACAGATAGCCGTTGGGGCAGAAAAGTTCTCGAGTGGCGACCACGAACCGGAAAACGTAGTGTTGGCAGGCCTCCCACTCGGTGGACCGACGACCTGTTGAAGGTCGCGGGATGCGCATGGATGCGGGCAGCGCAGGACCGGTCGTTATGGAAATCCTTGGGGGAGGCCTTTGTCCAGCAGTGGACGTCTTTCGGCTGTGAGATGATGATGATGATGAATAATATTATCTACTCTGATGACACGATTCGATACGATTGCGTAAATTCTTGTCCCTCTTTCTTTTATTTTGTATTGCTATAATGTTTTTTTTTTAAATCCTAAAGCGCAAAAATTTATTTTATTCAGCAGTTAAAAATCAATAACATATAAATCGATAAATTAAACGATGTATCGCGATTTTTTACCTTTTCACTATCGATTTATTGTAGCCGGATGCAGTGGAATTCCTTAAACGGGCAAGCTGGAAGTTCAAGTACTACATTTCCGCGCATAGATTTAAAAAACAAAAAATTCGGAACTTCATGGGCTTGACCCTAATGACACCTGTCATACGGGAGTTTAGGTTTTGGCCCGATTATAGTTTAGGTTTTAGGGATTATTTAATTTATTAAAGTGTTGTCTGAAACTCAGATCCTTTAAAAATAATTGTATCACTTATTTCTTTGTAACTATAACTTATTACTAACTATTTTTTCAAATATAACCTAACCTAGTTTCACTATGTCGGTCTGTGTTTTGGATTCAACTGAACAGTTTCACCAATTTTATAAAGTAAGTTCAAGTAAGGTTAATATTTCTCTTGTTTTAAAATCCTCGATTTGTGATTATATTCAAATTTATCATGAAGAATTCTACATACATGTATGTCTGTAATAATTTTCTCCTCAAAACAGTTATAAATTAAATACTTACATTAACATTATTTTTTCTTTTATGCATTATTTCCACAACTATTTAAATCATATTATAGATATATCTTTTTGTTTGTTTTAATTTAAAATATTTACAGGTCAACATCATTATCAGTAGTACATTTCTCTGCAGACTGGGCAGAGCAATGTTCCCAAGTTACCGAAGTTCTAAAAGTCCTGCTCAACCTCCCAGAAATAAAATCTAGTGGTAGTCAGTTCGCTGTGTGCGATGCAGAAAAGTTATCTGAAATCTCATTGCAATACAAGGTAATTATTTTTTAAGTAATAAAAAGTAATAAAATTTGTTGAAGCATTATATTGCATTGATTTCTTTTATGTGTCGTTTTTGATTACAGGTTGATTCAGTTCCTACAGTGATGTTATTTAAGAATAATCTCCAAGTAGATAGGGTTGATGGTGCTGATGCAGCCCAAATTACTGCTAAAGTTAAGAATCACAGCCTCGGAAAAGCAGTTACAATGGGTGCAGCACAACCTACATTGAAGCTAGAAGATAGACTCAAAGCCCTTATCAACAAACATAATGTTATGGTGTTTATGAAAGGCAATAGAGACACTCCTAGATGTGGTTTTAGTAGGACCCTTATACAAATTTTGAATGGAATTGGGTAAGACTACTTTGATCTTGGTATGGTATACATACATATATATTGTGTATCCACATAATTTTCCCTTCAAACTTTGGTGTTGTGCCAAATAGCTAACATGATCCCTTTTTGGCTCCACTTATATAAGCATAAAGTATTTTTGCTTTCTGAGAAATACGTATTTTAACATGTATGTGGTTTTTAAGCGTATCTTATGATACATTTGATATATTAACTTATTGATGAAGAAGTTCGCCAAGGAGCTGAAGGGAATATTCTGACTGGCCTACCTACCCTCAGCTTTATGTCAAAGGAGAACTGATTGGTGGATTGGACATAGTCAAGGAGCTTCAAGCAAATGGAGAGTTAGAGGCCACTCTTACTCCTTAATAACATAGTGGGAAATGATAACTTTTTTTATTTATTAAATTAAAATTTTGGGACTTTTAAAATACATTGTTTTTATTTGTGGGTTTATCTCACTTGACAAATAACAAATGAATATATCTAACCCAGAACCTTGTGAAAAACCAGCTTAATAACTATTATGCCAGGTTATTAATTACCGACATTTTATTAAAAATCCATCTTGTTTCAACGAACAAAGTGCAGAGCTTGTGGAATTAAATACCTATAAGCCTGCACATGTTGGCAGAAAAAAGTGGGGACCATGTTCTACAGTACTCCTATTAAAATTATTGGCATAGGTGGCTTAACTTAGAAACAAACGGTTCAAAAATTGCTCATGCAAGAATGTTTTAAATTAATTCGAATTCGTGAAATCGTGAATGCATTCATTTCGGGTTCGGAGTAAATAAATATTTAATGACATTGACATTTGGTTGGTTGACATTCCAAATTTCCAATCCAAATCAATCAGAAGAAATTGAGATTTTTTTGTTGTTGAAAACTTAATTTATTTTCCTAATATAAGGGGATGATAGGTAATAAATTCGTCGCCGTTGAAAATTCTTTGAATTACCTATATCAATTAGAATGGATAAATTAACGTCTTTTCATCCAAGTAAGTATTCATGCGTGTCTGTAAAGTGAGTGATGTGGAATGTACCTACTGTTTATTTATTTAGAAGCATAATATTTTGACTTTCTTCCGTCAGAAATCATGAGTAAAGCAAGAACTGCCGGTGATGGTATGGAATCAGAAGGTGGCAACTTGGAAAATGCTAGCAAACCAGATGTGCCGTCTACGTCTACTTCCAAAATCTCGCCACGTCTCCCTCGTCTTATCCAAGTGTATCCTACAAATATCATCAAAACTGAAAAGAAAGCATCTCATATTCACTCCAAGAGCCCCAAATTCGTACCCTACGAACCATATCCTGGTGCTGTCAAACCTATAACCCCGCAAGTGGTAACGAAAGGGTCTAAAAAATCTAGAAACAACATGGACATAAATACACTTATTTGTCAAATGTCACAAATGAATACAAACTTAAATGAATTCAAGCCAAGGCCAAAGCTTCTGTCTACTGGTGAGAAGCCTTCAATGGAAACTGATAAACCAAGTGAAGAAAAAGTTGAAATGCAGAAAAAAATTGATGACTTATTACAAGAAAATGAGTCTTTGAAGCAGCAACTGAAACAACAAGCACAGGTGCCTTTCTATTGTAACATTTATAGCAATATATAAATACTTCATACCTCACAATAATTCAGCTTTTCAACTGAAAAGTCATTTTTGTTGAATAGGGTTCCTTTCCTTGTGTTATGTTGTTTACTCTTTTATTTAAATTTAAGAACATGTCTCTTGTTGGTGGAGTAGAACCCATATTATGAGTATGTGGGCTAACTCAATCTGTGTGATTTGTCTGTATATATATTTATTTATTTATTTATTATCAATAGGTAGAAAATAATATTGCATCTACTGGCTCTGACTGGCAGTTGAGATGCTCATTCAATATTGTTGCCCCTTTTGAGATGAATATGTAAATAAGCAAAAAGGATGAAATTTTTATTTTCAGGTCAACAAGGAACTGAAGACAATGTTAGTAGCTTCAATGGGAGAGGACCTTGAAATACAAGTGCAGTCTCTCAATGAGGATAAAAAACATCTTGCGAACGCTTTGCTAAATTCTGCTCAACACCTTTCAACACATCAGGTGAGCTGACTTAATATTTATCCTTTTTTTTTCTTTATAACTTAAGGGGAAATTCACAAAATACCATTAATTCAAATTCAAATTATTTGAATGCTATTATATTTAGCAGGTGTTATTCTATCATATGTTATTTTTACAGGAACAAACTGAGTGGCTGGCAGGTCAATGTGAGGTGTGGAGGAGTAAATTTTTGGCAAGCAGGTAAATGTTTATGAATCAAAATATGTATAGTTCCTTAAACAATCATGAGATTGCATGAGGTAGTGCACCTATTGCAAAACAATTGGTATCTAAAACACTGTGATTGAAGAATTAAAATATGACTTCAGATTATAATGGCATTTATCATTGCATGTAGAATGTATTCAAATTATTCTGTATATAAAGTGAATCTTTCAATATATTTTTTTAAATTTTAGATGTCACATGGTACAGTTTACATAACTATATATTTTGCATGCAATTAAATTTTTGCCTGATCAAATATAAATTATTTTAAATACAATAAACATAATACATGGTAGATAATGTTTTACTTCATAGACATGCTTATGCCTACTACAACTTGAATATAGACAGACACACAAGTGAATCTGGTTCTGTTTTTCCATTTGGAGATATGGTTTTGTTAACAATATCATTTTGATTTCCAGTCTCATGGTAGAAGAACTAGCTCAGTGCAAGAAATTGCTAACTGACAAGACGGAAAACTTGCAGCAAGCAATCAAACAGTTATTAGACGAGAGATGCCGTGCGAGGGACATGATGTTATGCACATACAGGAACTTATACAGCCTTCACGAGAAGTGGCTGGAAAACATTGCTATATCGGAGTATGTTGGGGGCGGGTATGGAAGACCAATAGGAAATCTGAATTTCAATACTACCTCACTCCAATCCACAAATATTCTGGACTTGGTCTCAGTCAACCTGAAACTATCCGAGAATATCAGCAGTTCCACTGAGAAGCAAGATATTTCTCATCTTGATGATTTACCTTCAGTGACTGATGGCGAAAAGCATGCAGAAAATGTAAGTAATTTTATTCTCTTTTGAGCATAAAAGTAGCACATGTACTTTATAGCCAAAATATTATTTATTGCCAGAGTCTAATCAAAGTAACTAAGTGTGTGTGGGTTAGAAGATTACACGGTTATAATAATTTTATTTCTATGATTTTCTCGACTGTATTTACTGAATAATGGCAAATTTATCCCAGAAAAGAAATTCTTCCTGTCAACCAAGTACCTATTTGAAAAGAATATAAAAATTAACTAGTTATTGGGAATATAAATTATTAAATCCAAAGTCTAAGACAAGTGAAAAATGTGAGTAGTAATTTTTAGAGTAAATTTTCAAGGAATAAATATTAGGATCTATTCATCAGGTAATGGCGATGCCTTTAGAAGTGAGGAAGGTCAGTGAAGAGCCAGTGAACGCTCTCGTCCACCACGCCTACAACTACACGCCGGCCACGGTGCGGCCCATAGCGTCCTGTGCGCTCTGCAAAGGAAGGGTCCAACTGCTGTAAAGACTAGACGAAATTACCCTAGGTTAGACAAATGAATATCCAACTGCTGTAAAGACTAGACGAAATTACCCTAGGTTAGACAATTGAATATCCAACTGCTGTAAAGACTAGACGAAATTACCCTAGGTTAGACAATTGAATATCCAACTGCTGTAAAGACTAGACGAAATTACCCTAGGTTAGACAATTGAATATCCAACTGCTGTAAAGACTAGACGAAATTACCCTAGGTTAGACAATTGAATATCCAACTGCTGTTAAGACTAGACGAAATTACCCTAGGTTAGACAAATGAATATCCAACTGCTGTAAAGACTAGACGAAATTACCCTAGGTTAGACAATTGAATATTCAACTGCTGTTAAGACTAGACGAAATTACCCTAGGTTAGACAATTGAATATTTAAACGATTTGCGTTGTGATAAATAAGTGTATTGTTAATAAAAACGCGGCAACAGAAATTGTCAATTGTTGCTTTTGTTGGTTTGCATTCGTTCGGCTTGAGCAAGACATGTTTAGCGTTTAACGGTTGTGTCGAGTAGTGATGTACCTAACGAATGTAAATTTTTATTTTTAGGCAATCTCCAAAAAATTTTGCCATCATATTTGCGTTATTTTTTTAATTTAGGACCACTTTTATGGATAAAAGGTCGCTGATTAGCCGAGCGATTTTTACGATTGACAGTTTTGAAAACAAAACAAGTTTAATTTGTGATTTATTTATGACCGTAAAAAACTGAATACTAAACTCGCATAATATTTATATTTACAAGAATTTTACGAATATGAATGTTCAGAAACGTGCGAATATTCGAAACGTGAATGCCAATGTTAGTTCTCAGTAGGTGCGAGCTCAATGTGTTGACTTGTATGAATTACCGCGTACTACAAATTTTTCTATACTAACGTCTAACGTTGACTGATTGCATTTTTTTTAAACTTCTTTACCGGCGAGAATTGATTAACAGTAGTTCTTTAAAATGTTCTTATTTGAAAGAGATTGTAACGTAATATTAATTAATTATAAGTATTTGAATGACTATATGTTTAGGTTTATGTTATTTTAAATACGAAATCACGTTAAATTAATTAATTTACATGGTGCTACTCTACTTATAGTTTATTTTAACTTTATTCCATTATAAAATGTGTACCTGGAAATGGTTAAGGAAATAAAATACATATTGTTGAATCTTAACGTTTTATTGCAAAAATATAACAAATAAACCTACAAAAATAAAGTTATAATTTGCTTTGTAGTAATGTTCGCTTACATTAAACAAAATCTAAGTTATCTCAAGCGAATGTTTTTGCTATTGTCAAAATTAAGTTAATAAAATCAATTTGTTCGTCGATTTAAATTAAAAAAAAGCAATTAATTTAAATAATTTTTTTTTTTTATTTTGGCACAAGTGAGAAGACCTTATTACAAGCAAGAATACCTATGAAAATTGTAAGATCTTTTTTAACTACCATGCTCAATACTTACCTATGTAGGGTGAAAATATCTTCAACATTATGCATAGAAACTTTTAAAAAATCCTAAAACCTAATTGCATACCTACTAAAATAACACTGAACGCATACCAAATAAATAAATTAATTATTATTATCAGGCATGGCTCCAAGTGATCACAGCACTAAATTCCATTATTAGCTAGTATATTATACATTGGTAGATACATGAAATTATTTAAAATATCACTTCACTACCACAACAGTTCAAAACATCAGAGTACCTATTAATTCTATTTGTATCTATGAAGCCGGTGCAAAAAACCAATAATTAATGTTTCTTACTAAACAATATCTACATTTATTAGGTATATAAACCGACTCAAAAAAAACTGTATTCACAATACAATTTCTCTCGAACCAATGACATACATATTTTAGTAAACAGTCATCAACAAAAAAAAATGGCTGGCCTATCCGGTAAAAAAAAAAAAGTTAATTTCATAAAACAAAACTAATTAATTGTAGTCTTTTGCAGGATTAATATCTTCTGTTACGTTTCGATTGGAAAACGTTAGTGTAGTTGAAAGACAGGTAGTCTTTCACTGGGATGTAGTTGGCGCCTCCGAACCAGTCTATCATTGCGACTTGCGCGATCTTCATCTTTGCCACGAACCAGTTGTGATCTGCAAATCACACTAATATTATAAAGAGAAAATGTTTCTAAGTTTGTTCGTTGGTTACCCCTACAAACCAACGAACAAACTTAGATTCGGTTCAGTATTGGTACCGATTTCAAAAATTCACATAGACCACAATTCCTGTATGTACAGTCAAACGTCAAAAATGGAGTCATACCTTAAAGATCGTATTGCCTTACAGGCGCGCAGTCCTTCATTGTGTGCGTAACGTGCATATTACGGACGTATTAATTACAATAAGAACATTACTCACACTAAGCTAATTATCATATTACCCACCCACACCTAGACACAACTCTGCTGCGTGCTCACTGCTCATGCTGCCTACGTGCTGCCATCTATCAAATTCACGGTATACTAAGTATTAAGAATTATGACACCATCGAGTCTGAGACAGAAGTATAATATACAATACGTATAGTTTATTGTAAAGCAAACTAATAATGGTGAGTATAGCGACACGCAACCAATTGTTAATTTCACCACAAGTTAATGCATCTGCTAGTCTAATTGGTAGTCGGATAGACTGCAGTTTATAGGTCCAAGTTCGAGTCACAGTCCGAAACTTAATTTTCATATTATACCCAATTCTTAAGTTTAGAGTAATTTTATATAATGCAAGTAATGTGGTTTATATATATTTGTTATAAAAATAAAAAATGCACAATAATCATAACAGCTATTTATTCGTGTGTAAATATATAGGTTTATGATAATTATGTATAATTTATTATTATAAACTTCTGTGCAAATTAAAATTTATATTTTAATCTATTCCCTACCTAATTACAAAATAAAAACCCTAAAAGAACTTAAAAAATAAGCATCTGCAGTAAGCTAAGTATCTGTTTATTTATTTTACTTATTACGAAATTTTACCTTCGCTCTTTGTTAGTAAATATTGAGGTTGTAATAGCTTAAGTTATTCGTTTTCATTACGAAAAGAAGATTGAAACTATACCTCAACATTTAACAATTTATATAGAATATGTTTTTTATACGAAACACTAACCTCGTATTCTTTATACAAAAACAAGTAATCGAAGTATAAAAATAATTTAAATAATGTTATACGAGTAATATACGTTAATAAAACCTGATTTGAATATTACCTAATAATAGAAAGAAGATAATTGGAATATACACTACTTAATTAAGCCAGAACTCACTATATTCATTTTTGAACACCAATCACTAACTCACTATTTTGTATAGGTCCCGTTATTGTTTTTCTACACACATTTCAATCACAATAAAAGCTGTTCTAAACTTTCATACAGTGAGAAACTGATTTCTTCCTTGCTTGCCTCCCCTATACACCATCAGGCCCCACATAGATTTTCTATGGTGTTGAGGAATCAGGAGACTGCGCTTTGGCCAAGGATGATATTTATTTCGGGAAACGAAATAAATTATCCAGTTTTTTGAAGCTTGGAAGTGCACGACGAACAGTAGATAAACATCAAATAGATCAGCAAAACGCCTGGTAGGTAAAACCATAGCCTTCATATTCTTCCAACATTATCGTTGCTGCTGCTCAGAGATAATAGTCGGTCTTCTGCTTTGCTGCAAGGCTGCGTCAGCAAATCGCTAAGCCCAACGTGTCCTCCACTAAAACAATATTATAATATTTAATTACTTAATATTTTTTATTTAATTTTAAGGCTATAACTTTTGCAAAGCAAAATCATTTATTATATGTCAATACATTAAACATTATATATTATGACTTTATGTTCGATCACAAAACATTACATACCTACACATAGTAATTATCAAAGCTATTTATTAATTTAAAAATACTTACTCTATCCAGTTACTTTCATTAGGAATTGAGGTTATTTTGCTGCCACTATTATGCAAAGCAATACTATATGAATTTCGCTTTGTTTCCATAATATTTTTATTGGTCTGAATTGTCAAGTGTTGGTAAGGTATACCAAATACTATATAAACTCTAGCGAGTTAATACGCACAGCTCTTGACATTTCCCATACATTGGTTTGGCAACTAGCCATCTGGTGGCAGGAGGTGACCTAACACAGTTTATTTGCACTTTAACATGTTATATGTTGGTCCTTTAATATTTAAAAAATACAACTATGTTATATATGTGTAATTCCATTTAAATTTGTGAAATACACTGTGTTACAACAAAATAAATTCGCGAAATTTAACAGTTTCATCAAACAACCGCTTCGTCCAGGAAGAGGCGCTAGTGTCGCATAAGTTGCCAATTTCTAGCCGGAGCTGCGCGTATTAACTCGCTAGAGTTTATATAGTATATGGGTATACTCCACAAATAGATAAATAGGTATCACTAGAAAATAAGTGAATTTGTCTTCATCACAGTTTGCAACTAAAACGGTAATAAATATCTGTCTTTTTTTCATTCACCGTCAAATATTCATTTGCTGCTCCATACGAATGTGGTCGCAACTTCAAAGGAAAAAACTTATTTATGAAACGGGGTAGCGTTTTGATGGCCGATTATTTCCATCTTATTCATACCTGCTGTTCCTCGCATAAGTGCATCACTATCAGTAGTACCTCCGTTTTGACATTAGTGTCGGACACTTTTTATATGGGAGTCCCGTCTCTTTGGAACTATACGGAAACATCGTAGTCAGTCGACATTAGACACACATTAGAATTTAAGAAACAACACATAATCATAAGGTCTTAAGTGCAATTACTGCTTTAATCAATTAGTATGAGAAATTCTGACTGCAGAATTGGATGTAGCTGTACCTCCCTGGCGAAGTCGGGGCGGAACGCTAAATGTGAATAAAATAGTATGTTAATAGTTTTTTTTCTTTAAAATAAGTATATCCTGCCTGCCTGTGCCATTTGGAAGAAATTATTCAAATGATAGTGAAATAAAAATCAGTAGCGTAGTAGTTTAAAAGGTCAGCTAGGTGGACAAGCAATGTACTAAAATTAATGTAGTAATTATTTTGTAGAAGTGTTAACATTAATTTTGCATAGAATTCTTTATTATAGGTATTATGAATATTTGTAATCTTGCATTTTTGTTATTGATAAGAAAGTACCTAATTTGATATTTATAATGCGTTAGTTATCTAGTTATTTCAATACCGGAACATACTGACCATATTTTAACAGGTATGTGCAATTGATAAAACATATTCACTTGCGACGTCATAATTGATTACTAATGAGTATAATACAATCGCTTATAATTTGATCCCTGACCCTATTAATACGGCATAAAGACGATAAACTTTACTGGATTTCCCGGTTTTAGAGATATTTTGATGCGTTCTATTGCGTTTTATGCACAACTACTTAGCTGTACCCCACCACATGACTTCACTCTCGTGCTAATTTTCGGATTTCCACATTATTTATCATACAACACTGAAATATTTTTCAATGAGATTAGCGCGTCCAAACAATCAAATGCTTTATTATTTAGTAAGTAGAATAGTTTATTAAATTATTTCTTGACATTGCGTTAAAAAACCGCCTGACCATTAAAAAAGCAATAAATTAAAATCAAATAGGTAACACCGCCGAAATTGTATCTATCTGTATTTGCCTATTTACTTTGAAATTTGAAATTCAAAGGAAGACTTTGATAATGAATTTCACGATATTCTAAGTGTGATGATGAGTAAAGGATCAGAAAGGAGAAGCTAAATTGCATGCAAAATGGAATATTTCTAGAACACAAGAAAAATTGTTTTGTCAAATATGAAATATGAAAGCTTATGAACCTGGTGGATAGTTCGCCATCGCCGGATGTCTCGCGAACAACGCAGCCTTGGCGAACACGTACTCTGGAGTGCCCTCTTTGACCTGGAAGAGTATGATAGGATATCAACTGCTGGTATTTGAAACATGCAGCATAGAAATAGTAATGAATGAGAACTGTTTAGGATCACATCTAAATTAGTAACATTAGAGTAGAAGATACAGCTTAGATGCATAAATGTATGTATCGGTGCTTAATTTGTATTACCAGTAGTGATATTTTTTTAGCGAAAGCTGTATTGTATTTTATGTCTAACTTGTGTATTTTTATAAGAGAAATAAAAAAAAAAAAATTAAAAAAAATCGGTGCAAAGGCGGATCCAGGATTTTTTCCTGCCATCAAGGCAGTGGCCGGACTATGCAAGCTAGAGGCTCAGTTACACGTACCGAGTAAACGGGCGAGACAGTAAACCGCCGAGTAAACGCTACTCGGCCGAGACAGTGACCTAGCGAGAGACAAGCGAGTAGCTGTTTACACGCATCTAGCATTTAGGAGAGACAGTGCAGTTTTATCGAGCGAGGCTACAGTGCGGACGTGAAATACTGCGCGGCAGTGGCGTTATGACGGGCATGACCGAGTGGCGAGTGGCGAGACAGTCCGTTTACACGCGCCGAGTGAGCGCGCGAGACAGTGCGGGGAAGCGGGAGGAGGTCACTCGCCGTTCACTCGGCCTAGTAAGTAGAACAGGGTCCGAGCTACTGTCTCGCCCATTTGCTCGGCGAAACGCTCGGCGGCGCACTCGGCGTAGTGTTTAGACGCACCCGCACTCAGGAATTCACTCGGCGATTTACTGTCTCGCCCGTTTACTCTCGGTGCTGCGTAAGCTAGAGGCTCAATTACGTACGATGAAACGGGCGAGACAGTAAACCGCCGAGTAAACGCTACTCGGCCGAGACAGTGACCTAGCGAGAGACAAGCGAGTAGCTGTTTACACGCATCTAGCATTTAGGAGAGACAGTGCAATTTTATCGAGCGAGGCTACAGTGCGGACGTGAAATACTGCGCGGCAGTGGCGTTATGACGGGCATGACCGAGTGGCGAGTGGCGAGACAGTCCGTTTACACGCGCCGAGTGAGCGCGCGAGACAGTGCGGGGAAGCGGGAGGAGGTCACTCGCCGTTCACTCGGCCTAGTAAGTAGAACAGGGTCCGAGCTACTGTCTCGCCCATTTGCTCGGCGAAACGCTCGGCGGCGCACTCGGCGTAGTGTTTAGACGCACCAAGTACTAGGAATTCACTCGGCGATTTACTGTCTCGCCCGTTTACTCGGTACGTGTAACTGGGGTTTAGGGGCTGCGCTGAAACAAATCGACCGAGTCTTTACGAATCCTAAAGACGGTGGGTGGGGTTCAAAAAAGGGGAATTTTTAAGTTTTTACGAAATTATTTTTCCAGTATAGTAAGATAATAAAGTTACATAAAATCTGTTTAACCCGGGAGAACACGCGCCCTTAAAAGTTACACGAGTACTCGCGCATAGAGTATTTCGCTCACGTTTTCTAAACAGGTTATTTGTATATAGGACATAAGTTATGTATCATTTAATGACCATATTATAATAAAACAATCATATAGAATCAAATAATATATTTATTTAAAGTTTCTAACATTTTTTAAACTTATTTTTTTAAATAATAAACATAGGAACTAAATTAATTAATAGTTGAACGAACTTATGGAAAAAAAAAATAAAAAAAAAACTTCTTTAAAAAAAACATAGAAGATAGATTAACATTAATCTTCATCATATGCACTAACTTTGCATATACTGCACAAAGTAATAACATATTCTGGACATTAAAAAAAAATGAAGTTAAAACATGTCTTTTTTGTTTTGCAATTTTTTCGCCTCGGACAAATCGGGCAAATTCCATCGGGTTTCTGTAACCCTGAAACCCCAGGTTCCTTTGTAAATCTGTTTATAATTTGCTGAAGAGGATGTGAGAGGTTCTGCATGGTGGATCTCCGCTGTATTAGGGAGTTGAGTAAGCTCAAGAGCTAGCTTTTTAGATATTGTCACCTGGTGATCAAAATATTTGCATTTTCTTTATAATTTGTTAGCTATATTTAATATAGAAAAAAATAACCTCAGCGGCTATCTGCAAGACACTCGAACCACGGAATACTCTTCTTTTAGCCTGTCAACCACATCCACCCCTTTAGTTTTGTTATAAAATGTGTTATTTTTAGTTTTGAGCTATCTCCGCTATCTGGATCAATTCGGTCATCATTATGTGATGTACTTATTTATCATCACGACATTTTTTTGTTTTTTTCTTGTTTGGTACATAAGATACCCAAACCGTATTTTAGTTGAAACAGAACATACTGCTAGGTTTAGGTCTAATTTTAGTATAGTAAAATAAAAGTCTTCCTCGAGCCACGAAATAATTTGTTGTTGCTTATCCATCTGGAAAAATGTTCAGTTTTATAAATAAACTGCTAACCACAATAATTACTGATGATTATTTGCAAAATAATAACAAAAAACTATTATATTATTTAATTTACAACATTCAAGGGGAAAAAAATAATAAATAAATATGTACTTACGCCGATAATCGCGCGATGAGCAAATGCCGCGTTCGGCGACCTGTGGACAAACCCCACTCCTAGATGGACTGGGACGCACTGCATGGGTGTAACTGTTACGAGGGGGTCGGGGGACTAACAAAACTCAGCTATGGCAAAAACAGGCGCGTATGCACAATTTTGACGAAATATCGCGAATTTAAAAATCAGCGTGAGGGGAAATGCTCATAGCGCGAGTGCTCGCGGGTTAACCCGGGAGAACACACGCGCCCTTAAAAGTTACACGGAGTACTCGCGCATAAAGTATTTCGCTCACGTTTTCTAAACAGGTTATTTGTATATAAGTTTTCACAGTTATGTATCATTTAATGACCATAATTATAATAAAACAATCATATAGAATCAAATAATATATTTATTTAAAGTTTCTAACATTTTTCAAACTTATTTTTAAATAATAAACATAGGAACTAAATTAATTAATAGTTGAACGAACTTATGGAAAAAAAAAATAAAAAAAACTCTTTAAAAAAAACATAGAAGATAGATTAACATTAATCTTCATCATATGCACTAACTTTTGCATATACTGCACAAAAGTAATAACATATTCTGGACATTAAAAAAAATGAAGTTAAAACATGTCTTTTTGTTTGCAATTTTCATACCAAGACAAATCGGGCAAATTCCATCGGGTTTCTCGTAACCCTGAAACCCCAGGTTCCTTTGTAAATCTGTTTATAATTTGCTGAAGAGAGGATGTGAGAGGTTCTGCATGGTGGATCTCCGCTGTATTAGGGGGTTGAGTAAGCTCAAGAGCTAGCTTTTTAGATATTGTCACCTGGTGATCAAATATTTGCATTTTCTTTATAATTTGGCTAGCTATATTTAATATAGAAAAAAATAACCTCAGCGGCTATCTGCAGACACTCGAACCACGGAATACTCTTCTTTTAGCCTGTCAACCACATCCACCCCTTTAGCAGTTTTGTTATAAAATGTGTTATTTTTAGTTTTGAGCTATCTCCGCTATCTGGATCAATTCGGTCATCATTATGTGATGTACTTATTTATCATCACGACATTTTTTTTGTTTTTTTCTTGTTTGGTACATAAGATACCCAAATGTATTTTAGTGAAACAGAACATACTGCTAGGTTTTAGGTCTAATTTTAGTATAGTAAAATAAAAGTCTTCCTCGAGCCACGAAATAATTTGTTGTTGCTTATCCATCTGGAAAAATGTTCAGTTTTATAAATAAACTGCTAACCACAATAATTACTGATGATTATTTACCAAAATAATAACAAAAAACTATTATATTATTTAATTTACAACATTCAAGGGAAAAAATAATAAATAAATATGTACTTACGCCGATAATCGCGCGATGAGCAAAATGCCGCGTTCGGCGACCTGGCCGGACAAACCCCCTCCCTAGATGGACTGGGACGCACTGCATGGGTGTAACTGTTACGAGGGGGTCGGGGGACTAACAAAACTCAGCTATAGCGAAAACGAGGCGCGTATGCACAATTTTGACGAAATATCGCGAATTTAAAAATCAGCGTGAGGGAAATGCTCATAGCGCGAGTGCTCGCGGGTTAAGTAGGTACTTAGGTACTTAAACAGATTTTATGTAAACTTTATTATTTTACAAAAACACTATTTTGTCTCTGTGATCGTTCAACATTCGGCTGTTTATTGAAAAATAATAAATTTATGTATGAAATAAAGTTACCTTTTTCATGATGCCAGATAACATGAGCCGTGTACAGCGCGGGTCTTCGGGATCCAAGTCCTTTCTCTCGCAGTAGTCCAACTGTTGCAGGGAAACCAGTAGAGTGGCGCGGCTGTTTTTCTGCAAAAAAACAATTTTCAGACAATGTGGGTCTGGGTGGGCCAATCTTATATTACCTATCGTAGGCCTATCCGCACACATTAGATTGTTCAGTGCCGGAGACACGTCCCGAAACTATTTTTTTTTAATTATTGGCCCTTTCAGGCTTGCTTTGCATGCCTGCAATCTTTTGAAACTAATTTATTATCTAACACGATTACCACCAAATGTTGCACAGATATTGCAATATATATATTTTTTTTATTTGATGTGTGCGTGTATTTATTTATATATTTATTTGAATACTTACCATGAGATCCTTAGCAGTGAAGTCCAGAGGAGACATGTAGAAGTAAGGTATGCCAGTTGAATTATTTAATGGGCCGTCGACGATGGATTTCACATTTGTGAAAGGGAAACCCTGGATAGAAGTCTGAGTTGATATCGTGGCTACGGACGCCCAGTCTGTAATTAATATTGTATATTGTTAATACGATATGTAGTCCGATCAACGAGGAGTTTCGTTGTATGGAGACTTCCGAATAATTCATCTGTCTATGAAACTTGGCACATGGTGAAAATAGGTAAAACTGATTATAGATATACAATAATCTAATAACTGTTATTACGAGAAGTTAGGTATTTTTACCTAAACATGAAAATCCTTTATAGCTCTCTGTGAAAAATTCCTCCGGCTGAAATTCTTTCTGTATACGTACCTATGTACTACTTAGAATATGTATATAGAAGAATCTAATTTTTTTTCCACTTCAAAGATACCCCAAATTTAACTTTTAACATTTTGCACTATAACTTCTACTGAAAAATTGCTCTGCTCATTTTTATTTTTAAATATGCTTTTATATGTTCAAATGCATAGCTTTTTCTCAGTTATCTAAAAGTTTTTTCATTTTTAAAACATATTTTTTTAATTTTTGCTTTATTACGTTATATGAAAAATTTCATCCGTCCATTCTTATACATCTATTGGTCATTTACAGTTATATATATATTAAAACAGATTCATCAATAATCTAACAAATTTTTCGAACGGTAATATACTTTTAAGGAAATACTAAACGGCAGACAGAGATGCAGTTTGCGGGCTAAAGTCAGCGATAAGTTCTTAATACTACTGCCGTAAGGTTCGGAAATTGTAACAAAAAAGTTAGGCGCATATCCGTAGCGAGTTTTTTCTATTACCTTTTAATGTTTATGCCTTAACAAGAAAGTAAGGTAGGTATATTTCAGAAATAAAACACCCTATTAGTTTAGGGTATATAGTACTCTGTGGTTTAGGTAAGATAACTTTCTTTTTTTAGTAGGTATACAAAAGCATGTGTAGGTAGGTACATGTTTTTTGTATACCTAATAATTTTTAAATTATTACTACAGTCACGCGGTGAATTTAGATAACTTTTATTCTTCCGTCATTATTAAATTTAAATACAA